>JAMKCH010020410.1:0-21333 GCA_023653785.1 Ophioderma brevispina
AGTGCGTACTTATTTCCATAGCGTGGTGTACCAATTTATTCATATATTCACTAATTTCCATAGCGTGGTGTACCAATTTATTCATATTCACACTGCATAGAACGATGTACCGTTTCCAGGCCAAACAGGCTACGGCCGCATGTGTGTACGCGTGCGAGCGACCATGGATACCGTAAGAATATTTATAATTTTCAAAAACACGGTTACGCGTTACGGTGGCCGCCTATTCTTCACGGCGGGGCGTACGGCATCTCCGTTTTCGGTATCTATGACATGGATTACATATGGATACAGGCGAAAATGCAGTGCCATGAGTGACGGTACGGCTACCAATCAGCCAAGATTCCAGCTTTAAGTGTCAGGAAAATGAAATTGTGAACACTAAAAAGCAGTTAAGGAACAGCCTGTCCATGTTGATGGGGTTTAGTTGTAAGTAGGGGGGGTGACGACAACATGAAATATTTACTGCCGGCATGGGTCATGTGGGTAGCAGGTTAGCCCGAGTTTGCTCTGGCTTTTCCGCACGATAGCCCCTACTATCTGTTCTCTAATTACAAAGAGGACGTACGGCATGAGTTGCACGCTACGGAACGAGGGAAGGGAAGGCTAGGCTAGGCTTAGACTTAATCTCAATTTACCTCAGTTCTCTTTAATAAAAAAATCTTTAAACCAATCAATGAACAATGAAGATATAATGACGGATATAAAACAAATATACTGCCTTTATTCGAGCCTCCTGTTCAAACTATGGTCCCTCGGTGACTGAAATAAGTTATTTTGCTTAGGGGCTGAGCCCCTCAGCAAAATAGCCCTATTGCAGTCACCTCGGGTTCATAGTTTTAACAAGAGCTTCTCATGCAGATATTATATTTGTAAATATTAAATTATAAAAGCAAACATTCTTGTGAGGTACCAAAGGACCACTTATTGGACTAACGGTTACCCACCCATCCTGGGCAACTTATACATATGTACATGCTGGGCTTACCTGTAAATGACACAGAATTACTTGAAATGAGGTGATTTTACAGTAGGTTTTGACTAGACTGCATGCTCAAAACCGTTGATGAACCTGATGTTTTATCATGAGTAGACCTCTAGTACTGAAAAAAAGCTTGTGTGTTGCAGCTCAGTGGGTGTGGAAACTGTATTGGAATGTTGCCCATTATAAGAATAAAATTGTTCGGTTGGGCTAGGAGTGAAGAGAGCTAGCTCAATATGCATTTCAACCCCTATGTTTGTAGATATATGTACAGAATAAAGAAAATCAATTTTGAAAATTATGGTATGCAATATTGATCTCCGGAGTTCTACCCAAACAACCCACAAAGAAAAAAAAAGGGAAAAAAACACACACCAACAACAAGATAGCTTTTAAAAGACAACCATCGCTTAGTGAGGGTGTTAGTACTTAATGTTAGTGTAAAACAACTTGAGATCATAGGAAAACCCTCTCATTTATTAGAGAGATGATATAAGCACAGTATATATTTCAGCATCACCCTTACTCAATGAATCAACCTTTAATTTTGAATACCACTGGTTTGGAAATGCAGCCTTATATAGCCATATCCATTTCAGAGGGTGAGTGCCTCTGTTATGATTGTGGGAACATTGTGGGGTAGTTTATCACAAATAGCTTCTTAATATTTAACACGTCCATTGACACCGAATTACAAATTGAAACTTACAGGAAACGGGTTTTAAAACAATGATTGTAACTCATGAGGCATCAAGTATCAACTCCTGTGGCACAGTCAATAGCTTTCATTCCCACAAGTGTATTGAGAAAACACACCCATGAATGTTGTGTATAATATATGATGCATAGAATAAACCAAGATCAGTTCATGGTCAATGCATGTACAAGTACAAACCCACTGAACTGTGCCTTGGTTGAGAGCATATTGTAACTCCTAGTGGTGTGCTATCTGGGCCTTGTACACATAATGGTACCCTCAAGACCATGGGGCAGATCATCCATTACATGTCACTGAACTGAGAAGTTATCCACTGTGATGGGTGGCTGTCATCCAATCCAAAGTTTTGTTTCAGCTGTTAGGAAATGAATGGAATTTCCTAGTAGGCATTTATTACCAAGTCCTTAATTCTTAAAAATAATTGGAACAGTAGAGATCTTTTGCATGGCTGACATGAGAAACCACCAACTCTGTGCATGACTGTGATATTCGTCCAATCATTTGCTGGCTACACATTTGTAGGGTACTTGCAATGTAGTGGCTTTATCTACTCCGAATTGATACCATCTTCGTGGAAAAAAAAATACGAGCTTGTCTCAAAAGAGAAAGAAAAATATCCATGCAAATGCCACTTTTAATTTTTTAACTCTTGTTGCAGGCAAACTAAAAATTCTATACTTTCTTTTTAGTATAGTTGATATGTCAGCTATTAGATCCCGTGGGATTTTCGTGCCACAAAAAATGATTTATATGCTAATTGTCAAATTTGGGGTGCTGATTTTCAAAAAAGTAGGTGCCATTTTTTTTCAACAACGCCTTCAGGCGCCATTTTGAATTTCAAAATGGCCGCCATTTTTCAGTATATTTTGTCCTATCTCGGCTATGAGCAACTTAGAGGGGTAAAATGGTGGCAATACCATGTTTGTGATACCAGGATTCCATTGAAGCATTGTCTACTTGTAACTGATTTGTTTGGCCGCATCTTGAATTTCAAAATGGCCGCATTTTCAACTATGTTATGTCCTGTAACTCGGCTTATGAGCAACTTAGAATAGAAAATGGTTGGCAAATACCCATGTATTGTGACACCAGATAGTTCCATTACAAAGCATTACCTTGTGCTTGTACACTATTTAGGTTGGCCGCCATCTTGAATTTCAAAATGGCCGCCTTTTTCCAATTACATGATGTACAATTTGTCCCATATCTTGCTTGTGAGTAAACGTAGAAAGTGAAAGTGGGTGGCAATACCCATGTTTGTGATACAGGGATCTATTAAAAGAATTTCCTATGTATCTAATTTGGTTTAGTCGCCAACTTGAATTTCAAAAAATAGCGCCAGTTTCAAGTATACGTGTCCAAACGGAAAAAATGCCGATCTTATAATCCGTTATTCCGTCGATGTTATTTCCGATAAGCCTAATTAGACTCCATTCCTAACAGTACTCAGTGCGACCTTTCACATGCGCCGGCGCTATGGTAAATTTAGGGGCGGGATAATTAAAGACAGGCATGCGTACACACGGCATGGGCCTGCTCTAGGCATGGAGCTGTTTCATATTTTAGGTTAAATCTGACTATGTTGTAACAATTAGGTGCTTAAATGTATTGAATTACTTCCAAGTAAGTACTTATTTTAAGCCACTTTATTAGCTTGGGTTTGTTGATCAGCCTTCAATAATTAATTATGAGTAAAAGAAGTACACGAAGATATAGGGGTGGAGCAATTGGGCACAGAGATTGGGTAAAGATTATGGGAGAACGACAAGGTCTTCGATATACCTTTCCGCGTACTGAAAAACCTTTTTCCGAGTAGGCCTACTGCAAAGCTTTCGATCTACTTTTCCGTGGTACTGCAAGCAAGAAGGATAGTGTTCAGATAAAATTTCTCCGGACTATCATCATTGACCCTCATGGAACCAGATTTGTTAAGGAGACCTCAACTGATTATACTGCCCTTTATAGGGCCTACAGTGCTTTGCCTTGCTCAAGGAATATCCCTTTTGTTGTAGGTCTTCATCACAAAATGTCACAACACTTGATCTTGATTTGACACGAAAGAGCATTAATGAAATGCACTCCAAAAGGAAAATACCAACTGGGTTTGAAAGGTGGTGAGCCCATGCTTGCTTGCTTCACTTTATGCTATCGCAAAGTATCTTCAATCCATAAGCACTGAAGCTGGTCTGTATTCACCCAATCACCAAGACAATCCATCAAATCTTTACTTAGCGTTTTAACGTGGTGTATAGTACACGGTAAGCAATATCATGGTTCTGCTATGACCCTCATCTTTGAAGCCAACTTGGAGCTCTTAGAACTTGTATACCATAATACTGAAATGTCACAACTCAACAATAGGCTTCATATGGACAAGAAGATATGATGGGTGTTCTTGAAGAGAGGTAAAGTTAAATCTTCAGAGACCCAGATCCGAGCTGCACTTGGTCACGACTTTCCGAGATGGCAAAAATTCTCCTGAGTTATATAAAGCAGGTAGAGAGTCTATTTTCATCCAGCAATACAACAGGGAGAGTGAGAGTGGGAGCTTGGTATCGGTGCCCTTGGGGAGCAAGTTCAAATACTACTTTGCTTCTGATCTCATAAATATGCATCGACTTTACCAATTTGTCTTGCCCAAATAAAATTGTTTAATGTGCACTGACCAAGAAATCTGGGAAGCTCTAAAATCTGGTGATTTCATAGTGACTAAAGTCAGGCATTCCATTCACAAATCTGTTCGTGGACCTATAACATTTGTGAAATAACAGCTTATCAGAGTTTTCGGTATCCGCAGATCATTGCTTCTCCGATGGCCTTTTATAATCCCAAATGTCAAGAGTACTTTTGTCAATGTCATTGATGAAGTCTAACAGGGAACCACCAGTAACTCCCAGGTAGACTTAACACCGGCTGATACATCAAGCGGGTTGGAGATCCAATTCAATTTGTGCATATAGACGCCATGGAGTTGTCTCGAGTTATCAATAAAGGTCCAACAATTGTACACTGCTCTTATTTGGCCAACACCTTTGTTCGAAGCATCCGTAACTTTGTATCCGGGTATGATGAATGTTGTGATATCTTCGACAGATTATATCTATTGATAAACTAACTGAAAGCTCAGAAACATGGCAAAAGGTTGCTGGCATTGATCCCGGTCTCAAGTTGAATCAGAGTTTCGAATAATATCAAATTTAGTACCACCTGAAAACCCTGCTGTCTAATATTGAAACAAAAGTTTAAACGATGAGCTTACGTGGGGAAAGCTCTAATCCAAGAATATGGAAGGATAGCAGCAAGAGCTAGTTGCGGCATCCCCTTCAACGTATTCCAACAAACAAACCAGGTGTGTATGGGTCCAAAATTGGTAAGCACTCACTCGAGGAGGGCAGACCCTTGATCCCAATGCATGTAATTGATGCGTCCAAGACGGACGGAGACATCAGGCATATAGATGTATATTCGCCAGACAGGGTTTGTCTTCATTTACCTCATGGATTTGTGTTCAACAGCCTTCCAGACGAGCTTCACTTTCACCGGAAAAGGAAAAGCAAGAAGGGTACAGTGCATACGTGCAGGTGTTGTCGCAGTGGAAGCCGAAAAAAATATAGTTTTATAGGGTCTGTCGACTTTTGAGGTACTGATTGGGGAGGGAAAATGTCTGTGGACATATCTAAGAGTAGGTGGATAAAGCCTAGTTCAAGCTGTGACGCAATGGGTATATTCCAGAAAATTTAGTGAGGATAGTTTCGACCTAAGGACAGAATGTAAAGTTCTGAAAACTTTTTGTCATGATGTATGTCAAGAACAGCAAAAGGCAGCACATTTGCCAAGAACAGGCATTCGGGAAATGCAGTGACTTGGTAAAACAACTGATTACAGGTAAAACAAGTCAAGGAGTATCCTGACTTATCATCATCATCTGTCGTCCGTAGACTGAACGTCGAAAGCAGCTGCGACCCAAAATTTGCTACAAGGTGGCCTTATCCTTCATGAGTTGATGGATTTCACTTGCATACATTCCAAATCTTTAGCAATAGACATCAGGATAAACTAAGTTTCCTGCCACGACTAAGTTTTCTTCTCAGGTGGTGTCCAGAAAAACAGGTGAGAGATAGGTTGATCAGTTGTCCGCATGCAGCGACCTGCAAACTGGAGACGTCTATTTTAATTGGTTTCTGATAGGAGTACATCTCCATATACCTCATTGTTAGAAATATCTCTCCAGGTGATGTACTCTTCTAAGAAGTTGTATAAATAGCCATTGATCTGTCCCCCCCTCAAGCTTTGGGTAATGGTCCAGTATCAGCTCCATAGATGAGTAACTCTCTACACATTGCCCTGAAGAACTGAAGTTCTATCAGACTAGGTACTGGGTAACCAATTGTAGTAATGGAAGCTTTAATGGAATTTTCCAATAGCCTATTTTTTTTTCTTGTGATGGAATGACAAAACAAAACATCCTCTTCGCATTTTTGTCAAGTTTGCTGGATAAAAGTTTTTGTGTCTCTAGAAAGGGAATACATGCAGTTACTAACTCTTGCTTCACGAAAAATATTATTGATAATGCTACACCTCAAATTAAGTTTCCGAATAACGCAGTATGGTGAAAATAATCTTCTGTACTGAAAAGACAATCAAGATCAAAAGTCAGGTATTCAAGGATAAGTGTTTAAATAGTAGAATCTGTAATTAATACTGATATTTGGGTTAAGGGGGGGAAATTTTTTTTTTTTCATTGACATTACATTATTAATCAAAAACATAAAATGTTAGTGGCGGCCATTTGAAATCTTCCATGGGGTGGTGAGTTGAAATAATAGGAATGCAGTGATTTGGAATTATCATCAGAGTCATGCACTGCTACCATTTTTAGACGCTTTATTACTGGTATGCTGGGATGGTATTAGATATGGCGGCCATTTTGAAATCCAAGATGGCGGCAAAGCAAATTAGATACAAGTAATCCAGTGCTGTAATGGAATCCCTAGTATCACAAACATGGTATTGCACAGTTTTACTCTTCCACGTTGCACACGCCAAGATAGAGGACATAACATAATTAAAATAGCGGCCATTTTAAATCAGATGGTAGCCAAACCAACTCAGTTACAAGTAAGACGATGTTTTCAATGGAATCCTGGTATCAAAACATGGGTATTGCCACCAATTTTACTCCTCTAAGTTGATCCTAAGCCGAGATATAGGACAAAAAATACTGAAAAATGGCGGCCATGTGAAATCCAAAATGGCGAATGAAGGCGTGGTTGAAAAAAATGGGCACCTAAGATTTTTGACATCAGTACCCCAACATTGACAAAACTAAGCTAATAAAATCAATTTGGGCACAACAAGCCCACGGGAAGGAGAAAACATAACAAAAACTGTAATATTTGTGACATAGATAAGACAGCGACAGAGTGGCCATTGTATTGAAAATGATGTGTTTTCTAGGTACATCCAAAGTGCTGGACACCCTATCTTGTAAAAAAGCCTTCTTAAACGATGTGTGGCAATTATTTGTTGTGTTAAATGTTATTTTACCATTATGGACAATCTTATAAAAATACTGCGAAACAATGATTATGCTCAAATGAATAGAAGCAACCCCTGACCCAAAGAAAAGTTCTTGAATATTTTCGCCACTGCATGATTATGGCCTCATTTTGATTACTGCACTCCCATCTGGTCAAATTGTTGTAACATTAAACTTAAAGATGTAAAAACATCTGAATGGGCTAGCTTGTATTAATTCTCTTATCAATGAGAACTCCAATCAAAGGTAATTTTTTTTTATGATGATCTTGGATTTCACATTGAAGATGACCTCCAAATAAAAAAAACAAAACCAACCTGAAATGGACTCCTGATCAGCAGATTAGTAAAAACATGATTGTAAGTTATTTTACTCAAGAGATTTTGTTATTTCCAAGATGGCTACCAGCAGCCATTTTGGATTTCTGCCTAGTGATGGTGACCTAAGTTTATGCAATATACCTGGAATGGATATCTGGACACGTCATAACTTGAAAACAATACATTAACGCCTACCATTAAGTCTTAGAAACAGACTATCATTTACTTGATCCTTGCGTGCATTGAATTGAGTTTCGCTTCATCATAGATTCTGCTAGAATCATGCATATAAGGCCCTCCCATTCTATAATACAAAAAGCTTACAAAAATATAATTACGGCCGCTTGAAACTCTGAAATAAAGACTGAAATACATTGGTGCTCGTTCACTGGTGTCCGCATTAAGTCCTCTGTGGCCCAGTGGTATTTCTCACGCCTAGAAAGCGAGAGGCTCCGGGTTCGAGACCGTGTATTTTTTGTCTTTGCTGTGCTCGCCGGTTTCTCCGAGCTTCTATATAATATTTACCAATTTACTTTCTCGGGTTGTATCATTTACTTGATCCTCGCGTGCATTGAATTGAGTTTCGCTTCGTCATAGATTCTGCTAGAATCATGCATATAAGGCCCTCCCATTCTATAATACAACAACTAAAAAATGATTCATTTTCCTTTGAATGCCATGCCACTTTTTATGGACTGTTTCATATTGTGTGTGTATGCATAATTGTGCATGTATGCAAGCATTTGTGTTTCTGTGTGTGAATTGGAAATTAAATGGTAAGTTAATGGTAATAAAAAAGTGGTACATACAAATTAAAAATGTTTCACCAATCAACAAAAAATTGGTGTTTTGAGATTGGGGATATGACAGCAAAACAATTACATGTACAGGTCTGAAGGGGGGGTCTCACAATTGGGAGGAAGTATGGTTATGTGCAACCTATAAGACCCTCATTTTCAGGCTCTTTTTCAGTTCCAGTGACCCCCATTTAGGACCATTTCAGTTCCAGAGACCCTACTTTTCATGTAAAGCCATATTCTACCAAATTTTCTTCAAAACTCTTCAAAAAGTATTAAAATGGCACAGTGGGGTAGCTAGGGAATGTGGCGCCCGGGGCAAGATGTTAACGTGGCGCCCCTTGGGGTGTTGCGTTAGCAATAATGGGTGGAATCCAGAGGACACTTAAAGTGACCCCGGGGAAAAGCCCCTTGCGGGGGTCCAGGGGCAGAGCCCCCGGAAGCTCTCGGGTTTTAGCATGTTTGAGTGCCTTCAGAGAGCTCTCAGCAGGGGCTCTCAGTTATCTCATTTTCTTGAAGTAGATGAACTATATGCTGCCCCTGCATGGCGGGGGTTGGGGTGGGGCGCGATGTCTCCAGAAGATTTTGGGTTTTACCATATGTGGGTGCCTTCAGAGAGCTCTCAGTTATCTCATTATCTTGAAGCAGATGAACTAAACTGGCCCTGATGGGTGTCCAGGGGGCACAGCCCCCGGAAGCCCTTGCTAAAACAAGGTTTTAGCTTGTGTGAATACCTTAATCAGAGAGCTCTCAGTTATCTCATTATTGTGAAGCAGATGAACTCTACTGCACCTGGCAAGGTTCCAGGGGGCAGAGCCCAAGGAAACTCTCGGGTGTTAGTATGTTTAAGTGCCTTGGGAGAGCTCTCAGTTTTATATGCATTATCAATAAGCAGATGAACTATGTCCTGGCGGGGGTCCAGGGGGTGGAGCCCCCGGAAGCTCTCGGGTTTTAGCATATTTAAGTACCTTCTGAGAGCTCTCAGTTATATAATTACCTTGCCTGTGGCAACAACAACATCCACAACAAAGGTATTTTTTTCTTTGTGTCAATTTTATTTTTTCCCCAACGTCATTTCAGCGCCCCCCTGAGGTGGCGCCCGTGCCCCCCTTTGCCCTCCCCTAGCTACGCCACTGAAATGGCAATGTGTATACAAATGCAATTTAGCTTCATAGCATAGATCAGGGTTTAACTTTGACCATATATCAAGGCGCTTTGTGTATAGACTAGCGAAAATAGTTTGTGACCTCCACCTGACCTCGGTAAGTCAATTTGATCTTGTCAACTTGTTTCAAAACACTAGTGATACTAAAGCAATCCCCCTGGCCTAGTGTTGTCTGTGCAGAGTGAAAAAAAAAAAAAAAAAAAAGGGGGGGGGGGGGGGGGGGGGGGGGGGGGGGGGGGAGAGGCAGCGCAGGAGAACTGCTCGAGAGTCAAGGCAAGGTAAGTGTGATGGAGCTGTAAAACACTCTAGGCTGGCTGAAGTTTGTGAAGCGAATGTAAAGTGACCGAGTCTAAGGTGCAAAATTCAGCAGTCTGGCTTGTGCAATGTTTTAACCGATTAAATAGCCACAATATATGGATAAAATATAGGCCATGACAGCTTTTGTGATGTACATACCAGGTTTTACCAAAGTTACCAATGATGGCAGCTCTTTTATCCAGAAAGTGAAGCTATTTTGATACATGTTAAATTGTTGCTTACAAGCACCCCCCCCCTTTCACTTCTCAAAGGCCAGGTGCTATAAGGCGCAAAGAGTAAGTTATTTTATTTCTGATATATGCTTTAATGCAATGGAAAACAGAAATAGTGTTTTTGGTGAGCCCTATCTAAGAAATCTTCAGTAGATAGTAGAATATGGATATTTTAGGACAATACTATTTTGTTGCTCCCTTAATTTAAAAAAAAAATAAATTATTGTCATGAATGATCACAACATGTGAAGGAGGTTTCAACAGACATGAAATGCATTACAATTTACAAATCTGAGGTCTCTCTAGGATTCACACCAGTAAATAACTTGAGAAACAGGTAAGTCCAACCCCACTGCAAATGAGGTGGGTTTTTTTTGTGACCCTCGCCTAAGTATACCCTAAAAACTAAGAGAAATGGTGAGATCTGGGTTGCAAATCATGGTTGCTATCAATATTAAGTATAAAATCTGTAAGAATGTCAAAAAAAGTTGTCATTGATATGTTATTTGACCCTGACCAACCATTTTAAAACCAGATTCCTTACAGGGAACACCGACTGAAAAAGTGCTGTGACCTCCAGGTCCACGGTGCATGCTAATCTTCACGGGTCCAGTAGCCAGAAAATTTTGGGGATAACTCTCCAATTTCATCATTGATTGGTAGGAGATTTAATCTTCAAGCAATGTTAGCTTTAAGGTCTGGATGTTCCATTGAGGAGAAATGACCTTTCATCTCGCCCATTTGTACAGGAACGAATTGGGACCATAGGTTTCACACCACTAAATACTGGTTTGTCAGATCAAAATAACAAATCCCTGACAACCTGTTTTTGGTAATTGCCTACAGATTTTTTAAATACTTAATATATAGCAACCATATTTGCAACCCAGATCTCGCATGTTCTCTCATTTGCAGTGGGGGGCTGACTTACTGTGTTCGCATGTTATTTACACTGGTGTGAATCTCAGTCATAGAGGATGTTGTTTGGCTTCTACATTTTCCTGAAATTGAAAAATTGGGAGGATGTCATACTGAAAGATTGTAATCACAGTTGAGAAAATAGTAGTTGCCTGACACGACTCAGAACTGAGCAGCCTTTACGGAATAAAGCACAGTATCACATGCACTTTATTCCGTAAAGGCTGCTAAATTCTGAGTCGTGTCAGGCAAAGTGGGGTCAGTAAATGTACCAACCCCTCCTGTGTGTCTCATTTCATGTTTTGCCTTCAGCCGCCTAGTATTGAAACCTTTGCCACAGTGGCAACACTGATGAGGTCTTTCTCCTGTGTGTCTCATTCATGTTGTGTCTGGCAACACTGATGAGGTCTTTCTCCTCTGTCATCATTTCATGTACTACTGCCTTCTGCTGCGTAGTAGTAAAACCTTTACCATAGTGGCTACACTGATGAGGTCTTCATCCTGTGTGTCATTTCATGTTGTGTCTTGTAGTGCTTAGTGATGAAACCTTTACCACAGTGCTGTCATAGATGAGGTCCTTTTCCTGTGTGTGTCATTTTATGTCGTGTTTTGCTCTTTTTAGTAGTGAAAGCTTTACCACAGTGGTTACATTGATGTGGCCCTTCTCCTGTGTGTAGCATTTCACGCCTTTTCTTATCCCCTTTAGTGGTGAAACCTTACCACAGTGCATACATTGATGAGGCTTCTTTCCTGTGTGTCTCATTTCATGCCGGGTCTTTCATGCTTAGTACTTAAAATCCTTTCCCACGTTTTTTACACTGATGAGGTCTTCCTCCTGTGTGTTCATTTAATGTTTGTCTCTGCAGTACTTAGTGATGAAAACCTTGACACAGTGCTTACTTGATGAGGTTTTCTCCTTTGTGTATCATTTCATGTTTGTTCTGTGTTGCTTATTGGTAATTGCTGTCAGAGTAGCTGAAATCTTTATCACAGTTTTACATTGATTGTGGTCTCTCTCCTGTTTTTGCATCTTTCATGCCTTGTCTTACACCCTTTCGTGGTTTTTGTGAAACATTTACCACATTGTTAATTGATGTGGTCTTTCTACTGTGTGTTTTATTTCATGTTGGTCTCTGGACTTAGGGATGAAAACACTTACAACAGGTTTACATTGGGGGGAGGTCGTCTCCTGTGTGTTTCATGCATGTTTGTATTTGGTACTCAGTGATTGAACCTGTACCACAAGGGTCTTTACAAGATAAGGTCTTTCTCCTGTGTGTATCAGTCATTGTTTGGCTTATGTGATAGTGTGAAACATTTATCACAGTGCATTACATTGATGAGGTCTTCTCCTGTTGGTGTCTTTCATGTATTGTCTTGCCAATTATTCAGTGATGATCAAAACCTTTTACCACATTATTTACAATTGGAGGAGTTATCTCCGTGTGGGTCTCATGTTGTGTCCCCTCCTGTTTAGTGATAAAACTTTATCACATGTTTACGTGATGAGGTCTTACTACGTGTGTCATTTTCAGTCGTGTCATATGCCACTAGGATTAAAACCTTTACCACAGTGCTTACACTTATGAGGTCTTTCTCCTGTGTGGGTCATTTCATGTTTTGTCTTGTTTTGCTAGTGGTAATTGCTTTACACAGTGTTTACACTGATAAGTCTTCCTCTTATGTGTGTATTCATGTTGGTCTTATAGTACTTAGAGATGAAAACCTGGTACCACAGTGTTTTACATTGGTGAGGTCTTTCTCCTGGTGTTTCATTTCATGTTGTGTTTCTGGTACTTAGTGATGAAACTTACCACAGGTGGTTTACATAGAATGAGGTTCGTTCTCCATGTGTGATCATTTAATGTTTTGTTTATGTTGCATAGTAGTGGAAACCCTTTATCACAGTGAGACTTGATGAGTCTTTCTCTGTGTGTGTATTTAATGTTTTGTCTTGCTTTGCGTAGTGGTAAATGCTTTACCACAGTGTTAACGTAACAAGGTCTTCCTATTAGTGTATCTTTCATGTTGTGTCTTATAGTACTTAGTGATTGAAAACCCTTTACCACCAGTGTTTACCATAGTGAGGGTTCTGCGGTGTGCATTTCCATTTCTATGAAGTGTCTTCACATGCATAGTTTTGAAACCCTTTACCACAGTGCTTACACTGATGAGGTCTTTATCATGTGTGTGTCATTTATGTTGTGTCTTCGCGGCAGTACTAGTGAAACCTTTACGACAGGTCTACACTGATGCGGTCGTTCTCTGTGTGTGTCATTCATTTGTTGTCTTGGAGTCATCTCAGATTAGTGATGAAATCCTTTACCACAATGTTTACATAGATGCGGTCTTTCTCCTGTGGTGTATATTTCATTGCTGGTCTTGTATAAGATAGGCTGAACAACTTCTTGCAGTATTTACATTGATGAAGGTCTTTGTCTGTTGTGGTGTTGGTATTGTTTCAGGTTTTGTATTGTGCTGCATAGTAGTGAAACCTTATCACAGTGAACATTGATGAAGGTGTTCTTCTGTGTGTGTTCATTTCATGTTGTGTGTTTGAGAATTAGTGATAAATCCTTTAACCACAGAATTTCCATGGTGAGGGCTTTCCCCGTATTCGTATCATTTCATTGCTGGTTCTTTAGCAGTTGGGACTGAACAAACTTCGTGCAGTAGTTACATTTGAAGTCTTTCTCCTCTAGTGTGTGTTTTCATGTATGTGTTTATTGTGCATAGATTGGCCGAAAGACTTTTCGTTGCAACCTATCCTTTGGATCACATCCTTTTGTTAAAACATCTGCTTTTGGTGGTGAAATAGGATTGTTATACCAGTATGGCCTTGATGTTCTGACTCAGGTAGCAAGATGGGATTTGTATCGAGTGAGTGATGTTGTCAATAAATCTTGTGCAATTATTGCGACTAGAAACCATCATAGGAATCACTGTTGGCACTTTGTATGGTTGTGATCTGAAAGAAAAAACAAAAAAGATAATTTGAAACTTGTGAGATCACTGGCAGTTCGGGACATACCTTTCACAGGGTCAAAGTTCACAGGGGTCATTGGAGGTCAACTGTACACGCAGGCTCAGAACTAGGGCCTGTGGTCTATCATCACTTCGCCTAATTCCATTTTGTCTAGGTGGTATGGACCTACCCCATGTCCATGTATGCCCTCTCTAGGACACCCCTATAAAGTTTGTTATTGAAATGTTGACTGTATTAGTAAGAGCTAAGGTGTGGGACTTCCTGTGTTGTGACCTCAGGTCAGTGCAGATTTCCCTATTAAACCACTGATGGATGTTACAACAAAAGGCAGCTCCCCACATTTTACTCTTTTTCTGTGTCAATACAGGGTATGTGAATATCATATAAATCATATATATATTTGTTTAAGGGACAATTGTTAATTAGGTATGTGTTGCAATTGAAAGCATTAGCAATCTGGAAATGCAGATAAGTGAAATTGAATAAGTCTTAATGTGCCAACAAACGAAACGATTTGCATAGGCATGTTTGCAAGACAAGATGAAGTGTGTATAAGTACCATCATTCTAACAGGTAAAATTCTATTCTATGATCACTGTTAGAGATATGTTAGATGTCCACTTATATTAAAATTAATGATCTCAAAGCTTGAAAGGTGGGGGCTATAGGTTATTGTGGGTTAAAGAAAGTATATTTTGATAAAATGAGAGCACACAAATGAGCATGTGCACGAATTGTATTAACTTTAACTGTAAGAACCTATGGTATAGGTCTATAGCACTTAAGTAGGGAGTTAGGGTTATGTGTATAGTAAATAGTGTAGAATAAAGTACAATATTGAATGGATATTCAATCTCAGTGAATATACCATGCCTCAATATTGTGTAGTATGTTATCAACTAATTGATGAAACAAAGGATAGATGAAGGAGCACCAAAAAATGGCCAGCATCCCTGTATGTTAAGTGTGCTAGTAATTACACACCAAAAGGTGGTTCATGTAACCGTTATAATAGCCACTGCTGCCTTCATGTTTTAATTGTTTAACCCAATGGGCTTAAGACTAAATTTGAGTTGTAAACATGGGTATGCGGGACGTGTACATAAACAATTGAAGTATGGCATTCTAAATCCGATGGCAGCACCCTTGTTGGCCACTCTGTTTGCACTCCATCCAATTATCTAAGTGATGACATAATAGTTTAGTACCCTTGTGATCAGTGTCAGTGACCTGTAATCCAGCGTGCATCGATTGAACAATGAGTATGAGCTACTCATATGACCAGGAGTTATTAGGGCCGTCTATAGCCCACAGGCATGGGGAGGTCAGGGACACCTGTGACTCTTGGGAGATGTAGAAGTAGAGCCCTAGTAGTACACAAATCGTGATGTTGACATATCAAAAGAACTTTCCTCGTTGTTATGAAATGTTAGGGAACTAAATAAGTGATACAAAGTGATTAGAGATCTTGTATATAGCAGGAAACCCTTCAAATAAAGTTAATTATTATATGTATGTAGCACAAGCCATAATATTCATGTCCCCAATTATCTAACAATGATTTGGAATAATTATGTAGTTGGTTTTAGCACGGCCCTTTAACAATGAAATAGGTTACATGATACAGCGATGTGCTCGTACTGATTATATTTAGGGTTGTTTAGTGTAACATGTGTTGTAATATGACAGATCAAGACCAAAAATATTGTAAATATAGATTGGTTTACTGATATAAACAACCAAATAGTTGATGTTTTGGAGTTCATGATTTGACAGAGGATGCGAGTTTTAGCAAGTCATTAGTTAATTTAAATGATGGTCGCATATTAAACAGACATTATTATATCTTTACAACTTGGACCACATTGTGAAAGAAGGTATTACATTAGGCCAGGAATATAACTGATGAGAAGATAAAAGATGGCTAGGTGAGTAGTTGAAGAATATGCTAATAATTGGAAGTGACAGGATAGGAGTAATGAAATGAGAGATGCTTTTATGTCAGATGCCTTACCTCGATAACAGTTCAATTTTGTTTCAGTACCAGAAGATATTATTGGCAACAAGGTAGTAAAGACTACCAGGTCCATTATGTAATTATGTTAAACTTTTATGAATTGTAATAGAAGGTAGCGTCAGGACCTCGGGTCAGTGCAGTTTCCATATTAAACCACTGATGTTACAACAAAAGGCAGCTCCCACATTTTACTCTTTTCTGTGTCAACTACAGGTTATTTTTACCCCCGACCCCCTCCTGGACCCGTAACCTTTTGGCGATCCTGCCAGGATCAGAAGTACACATGAAGGGTTGACAAGGGAGCCGCTACCTGATGTTGGACAAGGCTGTACAGTGGTGACCTCGGTAGAGAGAGTGCAGTGAACCCTACTCGAAGTATGCGTTGCAGCACTGAGTTGTAACAATGTAAGGATAGTCAGTGCTGTCTAAAAGATCAGACGTAAGTGTAGTGGTTGAACCTGGTATATAGTAGGAGGTGAAGAGGTTCCAGAAGTATATTACCCCACCAAATAGAGGTTCAATTTCTAGAAAGAAGTTCACCGAAGCAAGCAAAAGATCACCATGGCGACTGCGACCCTGGAAAAATTGGAGGCGAAGTAAGTCTAGCTTATACAACCGTAAGGAACCAAACTAAGAGAGGGTCTGCACTCATCTCAAGATCACAGAAAATACCGAGGCCAAACAAACCCATGGCTTGGTCAAACACATCAACCGCCATCTGGACAGCGATGAAATTGAACAGCAACCAGATAACGGAAACGCGTTTAGAAGACCTTAAGAAATAAGAAAAGGAAATGACAGGACAATGCCCCGAACCAGCCGCTTCTACCAGCCAGATCCAATGAGCTGAAGATGGCATACGATCTCGCTGTAGCCATGAACAAGCGAGATTTTAAGGTCAGTGGTCAAATAGGGGCCTCCTGGCCAAAAACGACAAGGTGACATTCAAGAGCCTGATCCGCCAAATCGAAGAGGTCTAAGGAAAAAAGTATAGCCAGAAGAAGTGGTAAGTGCTGTGATCAAGAGCCGTGGGGTGTGGCATGCCACTCCGAGAGCTTGCTGGAAGGCAAGACAGACCTGACATTGCCACAGCTAAGGAGAATCTTCGCAGCCATTACAACGAAAAAGAGCCTTGGAATTCATAACAGAGCTGACGGCAGCGTACAGCATCCCAAGGAATGCCCCAGACGTCCTCATCTAGGCTGAAAATGCCTAGGGCAGACGGTCTTATTCACATCACAGGAAGACCATCACCTGTGAAGTTGATACAACACTAGTGCAAAACACCTTTCTCTTGGCGTAAGGACTGGGCTAGAGGACAGACTATAAGCAGAAATGAAGTCCTATCTGGAAAACGCAGCGTAAGCGAAGGAAGACATACTGGAAGCGCTGATAGGGCTGTAAACCTTAGAGAAAACGGGCCGAGAAGCAAGAGGTCCAAGTTGCAGGTTTCAAGTCCAAGAAGGAACAACACAGAAGACCAAGACATCAAAACATAAAAAGGGCTCTGTATCAGAACACCAAACAGCATGCCGGATGATCACCATGAAAATAGACAAAAGTGAGGTTCAGAAACCAAGTGAGGTGAAGATGTGGCAGAGGTTGGCCGATTTTAAAGGCATGTGTGATGGCCCTGCAAGAGAAAGTCAAACAAACAAACACCAGTAAATCACACAGAAAGGTACAACACAAAGAGCTGTAGGAGAGAACGTGGGTGTAGGACATGTCGAGTGGAAGGAAATGGAGATGCGATGTCGACAATTGCTACAACGGTGGAGGAGACAACCATATCGCCAGAGGTTGTAGGACTCATCTAGCAACCAGGAAACGACTACATGGGCACCCGCGGGGTACCGGATGTACCCATCAACATCAGCAGTCCCAATAAGAGTAACAACATGTAGCAACTATCCTGCTTGGGAGCAACCAACTTTTAAACTCACCTTGTCGTAAAAAGGATAAGTAATCAAGTTAGTAGGTCCAGGGGGGCCTAGAAATGCGCACTCAATGGTGTCCATCTACAAGCTTGTGGGAACTGGAGCCCAAGTTTCATGGTGCAAAGGAATGGTGTATGGAATGGGTACCTGATGCTCCACTGAGAAGTATACAAGCTGTAGACTAAGCTCGACCTTATAGGCAAGCTAATGTAAAGAAATACCCTTTGATGATGGATAGAGTTGGATCTCGTAAAGCTGCAGACAGCGATGATGCACGACACAAGTGAAAATTACCATGTTAGTGACGTCAAGACCCCTCTCTGAAAAAACTATCATCGGGTACAAGGTTTACAGGAATAGTGAAAACAATCCCTGAGAGCTATCAAAGAGAAGAAAATACCAGCCCATGAAAGACGCCTTTGCAGAGTGGTCACCGAGGAACAGTGAACGCCATCCTCTCCCTGATCCGCACTGAATCAGCAGATGATGTGGGTGTCCTCGGTGTAGTAAAGTTGGGAAGACAAGATATAGATAATCCGAACGGAACTGGTTGGTATCAGTAGGACTCCACGTCAGAACCACGAAAAGATAACACTGCTTTACTAGATACCAAAATCTCAGTGATAAATGGCCGAAGACTGGCCCTGATGGAACAGATAGTAAAAATCCAGCGGGATCATCTTGTCGACTCGCAATACCAATCACAAATCAGACAAATCATGACATTGACTTGAAGGAAAAGTAATTGGGAGTGTTTCAGCAGTGCGTCAGTGATGCCAGGCACGAGTAGAAGCTGATCCTCCACAAGAGCTCCTTACTAAGGAGAGGAAAGATACACAAGTACATAGGGTGGAGATCAACCAAGTCGGTGCCAGTTCAGCTGAGGAGGCATGGACCCCTCCAGTTGATTTATCCAATTTGACAGAGTCCCAACAGGAGATCGTTACCAAGATGCTGCAAGAAGAAGCAAAATCCTTTGCTAAAGACGATCATGATATGGGCTGCATTGAGAGTTTACAGATGCGGATAAATGTGCATGATGATGAACCAGTACAGCGGTCATATATGTCCATCCCCAAACCTCTCCATCGAGAAGTAAAGGAGTACCTATTGGATTTAATTAATCGGGGATGGATCGTAAAATCACAATCACCGTATTCATCACCTATAGTCTGCGTTCGCAAAACTGATGGTAGCCTGCGGCTTTGCGTTGATTATCGCGCACTGAATGCAAAGACCATCCCAGACCGACACCCTATACCAAAGATTCAAGATGTTCTGAACGCACTTGGTGGAAATTCTTGGTTTTCAACGCTGGACCAAGGAAAGGCCTATCACCAGGGTTTCATGCACGAGGACTCCCGCCCACTGACTGCATTCGTAACACCCTGGGGGCTCTATGAGTGGGTTCGAATCCCTTTTGGTCTTCGCAACGCTCCAGCGGCTTTCCAGCGCTGTATGGAAGATTGTCTTGGAGACTTCAACTTCGAAATATGCACCACATATTTGGATGATGTGCTCGTCTTCAGCAGTACATTTGAAGAGCAAGTTGAAAGATTGAGAAGGGTTTTGCAGAGAATGCGAGAACACGGGATGAAACTGCGCCCATCCAAGTGCAAACTTTTCCAACATGAGGTGAAATACCTTGGTAAGATAATAACTTCTGAGGGATACAAACCAGACCCCAAGGATGTGCTAGCTCTTGAAGCCTTGAAAAAGAGAAGGCCACAAAATGTTGGAGAATTAAGACAAGTACTTGGGCTAATTGGGTACCACAGAAAGTTCATACCCAGCTTTTCACCAGTAGCTAAACCTTTGTATGATCTGCTGTCTCAACCAAATGGTGATCATGAGAAAGAGGGACCCAAGACGAAGCATAAGAAAAGTAATACAAGAAACCGGTCAAAACAAAAGGGAAATACCATACCATCAAAGACTCCGATCCAGTGGACAGAAGAACATCAGAGTATTCTGAATTCATTAGTAAACCAGATGATAAACCCACCGATCATGGCTTTCCCGGACTTTGATCTTCCGTTCCAACTATACACTGATGCATCTCACAATGGGCTTGGAGCAGTATTATACCAAGAACAGGAGGGACAGAAGAGAATTATTGGTTACGGATCCCGTACATTAAGTGCTGCTGAGAAGAATTACCACATGCACTCGGGGAAATTAGAATTCTTAGCACTAAAATGGGCTATCACCGACCACTTCAGGGACTACCTGTTCTATGCTCCTTCATTTACCGTCTACACGGACAACAATCCGTTAACGTATGTCTTATCGAGTGCTAACTTGAATGCAACTGGACAAAGATGGGTAAATGAATTGTGCGATTTCAACTTCAACATCAAATACCTCCCAGGGAAGATCAACTTAGTAGCTGATGCACTGTCAAGGATGCCTCAAGATATTGATCACTACATGCTCCAGTGCACAGAAGAAGTAGAGAAAGCTGCATTTCATGCAATTGCACATGGAGCCAAAGCTAACCAGGACACAGCACTGATTGCCACACTGACAGCGGATGTGAACGCCTTGCAACAGGCAAATGATACACAAGATCCTGCAATTGCTGCACTGTCAGATGATGAGATACGGCACGCCCAGGAACAAGATCCAGATATTGGACCCATACTAAAGGCGAAAGTCGCTGGACACCGGCCTCCCCACTCTAAAGATGGACAAAAGAAGAAGAGATTACTCCATGAATGGAACAAATTGGTGGTGGACGACAGGGGTATTCTGCACCGTAAAACACCAACACGGTATCAATTAGTCCTTCCCAGGAAATACAGACCTATGGCATATCAGCATCTCCACGTGGATATGGGTCATCTGGGGACTGACCGAGTGTTAAGTTTAATGAGAGATCGCTACTTCTGGCCAGGGATGCAGCGAGATGTTGAACACTTTGTCACTAAAGAGTGTCCATGCCTAAAACAGAAACCCCCTCATCGCACACCAAATGCCCCACTGCAACCGATAGTTACATCTGAGCCATTTGAGTTAATCCACATAGATTTTCTCCATCTCGAGAAGAGCAAAGGTGGCTACGAATACATTCTAGTGATTGTGGACCACTTCACAAGATTCGCACAAGCGTACGCCACCAAGAACAAAACAGCCAAGACAGCTGCTACCAAGCTATTCTATGAGTTTATTCCACGATTTGGCTTCCCTCGGCGGATACACCATGACCAGGGTGGTGAATTTCAAAACAAACTATTTGAACAACTTCACCAGCTCGCCGGCATTGAATCTTCCAGGACGACTCCATATCACCCACAGGGGAACGGGAAGGCTGAGCGGTTCAACCGAACTCTACTTTCAATGCTCCGGACTCTTCCAGAACAGCAGAAGAGCAACTGGAAGGATTCTCTGAACCAACTCGTCCATGCCTATAATTGCACACGGA
>JAMKCH010020411.1:0-20801 GCA_023653785.1 Ophioderma brevispina
AACCGTTTTCTCTGTGTACAAACAGTCATGCTGCCATCAGTCCCGCTTTTACATGCAGACGTTCAACCAAAAGCTTTCAACATGCAAAATAGGCAATGGGTATATGATTATTATACCCAATTGGCCGTGCAGCAGACATTCATCCGATCCTCCACCCCTTTTATCTTGGTAACAGAACATGGTGCAGCAAAAAAAGGACTAAAATCCTCAAATCTCTTTGACAACTGCAACTAATCTTTCGATAATGATTAATATTCATTGTATCTTCATAATACGGCTGGCAACACAGTGTTTTGTTATTTTGATCCTCCACATATTATGGTATAATAGTTTTAGCTTTAAAATGGTGTGACTGTTTATGCTATATCAGAGTGTTCACAACCAAACCATCATACAAGGAATAACCCCCATATCTTTACGGTACTGACTTTATTCAAACACTCCAAAATTCATAATTAGAAATTCACGGTGTTTTTCTTAAAACTTTTAAAGTAATGACTATTTCTGAAGGGGCGAGCAAAATTGGGTGGTAACGGTGTGCAAATCCAGCTACACATGATAGCGGGCTGCGGCACAGTTGAATGGTCGCACCGAATGTCACAACAGGAAGTTGCTTTTCTAACCTTGGGTAATATGGCGGAAACAATGCATCACCTGCTGGTGCACATATACCACACAGACTTTCTATGATTATACAAATTCCTTAACTTTAACAGGTTGTATGCATTGTTTCCCGCCATATTCCAAGGTAGAAAACAACTTCTTGTTGTGGACACTCGGCCGACTCAGACCCGCAGCCATGTGTTGAAGTCGTGGTCTTTGGTTGGGCGAAAAAAATTTTAGTGGATGCACGCAATGCGGGGATTTGCAAATGGGTGCGTTTTTAATATAACATCTTTTTTTTCACATAGAATATAGTTTTGTAAGAGAATCAGGATTAGGACAACAAACATATATCTGAAAAAGCAAGATTAAAAAAAATGTAAAAAATCGAAATTTTGAAATAAAAAAAATAATCTATTTCATTGCTTTTAGGAATGTTTTTGTCGACAGTAAGAAAATGAATACACAACAGTTGTAGCATGCCCTAATCTCAGATGATACGAACCTATTCGAAGCAGGTTGAGTGTGTAGATCCACCGAAACTCTAACATACGGAATAGGCCAATCATCCGCGCTGCGCAATTCTTTTTCCATGAAAAAGGTGTCCGAGGGATCGTTCGCCATCGACTCTTCTGGCAAGTTTGGCGGTTGCCGCGGGGGCGGCCATTTTTATATCCCATAGAAACATGCTTTAGTTAAAAAAATTTGGACCGGCTTTGCAATCCTGTGCCACGCCTATCGCTATTTCTGGCAACTGGTAAACGTTTATATATGACACCATATGACATATTTTGATGAGAATTGGCTAAAATCCTGATAGATTTTAACTTTCTCATCAAATCAAAGAGAATTGGAACAAATTTCCAGTTGATAATAAAATCAATATAGTCAACAGTAAAATCTCAGGAGCATGACGATTTCTCATCAAAAGGTCCATGCTTGTGGAAGAAATAAATACCATTGCAGTTCTCTATTGCTTTTAGGGATAGATGGCAGACTCAGAAAAAAAAATCAATTACAATAATTAGTGGAGTTAGTATGCATACAGACTTAACTCAGTCAGTACAAAATGCAGGTGTCAATTCAACAGTGTTAAGAAATTTACATCAATGCATACAGTTTTGGCTTGTTAAATGCTCGTTTTCACGCCATGCAGAAGAAAGTTTTAACTTACTTTCTGCACTCAAGTACAGAGCTACAGATTATGAGCAAAAAAAAAACGATAGTAGTAAATACTTATGTCATGCATATTTCTAAACTGAGTTTTTGTTTTGTTTTTTATTCTAGTTGTTTCTCAAATAAATCTTCCAAGCGTTCTCGGTAGGTGTTATACAAGCAAAAAGATTTAGTAAAATTTGTATCCTTAGAAAGTCTCGTGTCCCTTTAAGATCACCCCTTCACCTCAACCCACTGATCATTGGCTTGAAATTAAAGCGATATTTTTCAAATAGGGAAACTTTAACCAAAATTCCCGGGCATACACATACAGAGTACACATACAGAAATATTGACTTAGTTTATTCTCCGAACAAGCTCAGGGGCAAAACAAAAAGGAAAACCTTTGTACATTTTCTTCCAAATCTGTTTTTTTTTTTTGTATTTTTTAATATTTTCTTCTGAGAAGTGGACCTTTTGGCAACCTCCTGGCTACGTGTCTAACCTCATGATATTGTTGTAACTACCACAATCATAATCAATTTATTGGTATTCCACAGCCAACATTAACTATATCATCTTTATTATTAGTCTACGCTAAATTCATTTCAGCTTGGAATTGAGAAATAATTTGGCGAATAATATTTCATTGAATAACCACTCATTATTTGTAAGATTAACAAATTTCACTCGCAGAACGAAAATTAAAACTTACAATTACCAGAATTTGGTTTTCAAAACGACCACCCAATTCCTTTATTACCTTGTTTGCCCAACATATCAAAGTATTCTTTAATATAAATATTATGTATGTAAGCACTTCCTTTGACCTTCCATGAAAAGTAATCTTGAGTTCTAATGGTCAGAAATGCCAGTTTTATTATGAAAGTTATGTTTTGAATTGAGAGAAGACAACTTAACAGGACTGTAATAATCAGCCGTCCAGCTGTCCAGGAGAGTATTTTTTTTTCAATTCTGAAATATTTCTACCCTCTCTTGGACATGTCAAAAACAGGTTCCCTAACCCCATGCCAAAATTACATTGGCGGGTTTATTTTCCTGTTCTATGTAAGTATGACGACTTGTTTCCAAGTTTGTAGCCAAGAATAAAAATGATTGGCAAAATATGAGTGCCTAAACGCCCCTCCCTAAGGCAAAAAAAATCAAGTTTGTTTCCAGTAGGTAGTCCCAAACCAAAAGAAGCGGCTAGGGGCCGACCAGGTAACCTCGTCAATCAAGAAGATTATGGTATGTGTACGGTTTATTCCGTGTTTATCATGTGTTTATTTAGTATTAGAAAAAACAATCTTCTGCCGGTGTAAAGAAATTGAGTGTCCCCCATGAGAGAGTGTCCTAGCTACCATAGCAACATGTACGGAATAAACCGTGACCTTGTATACGAGGCCATTTGGCTACAGTGTTGAAACAAACGATGCATACAGCACTCAATGGCGAACACAATAGACAGATGGGTGGTAGGACACTCAGTCACGCGGACACGGTAGTTTATGACACCGGCTCGAGTTTCGTGGCGTGCGTCTATAGGCGCTCATCTTATAAGCAAGAGGTCCTGGGTTCGATTCCCACTTCTGACATATAATTTTAATCTATTATTTTGGGACTTAGAGATTGCAATGGAAACTTCAGAGTTGGCTAAACTGCGATTTACACGGTAAGTATAGGGTTACCTGGTCGGCCCCTAGCCGCTTGTGTCCCAAATCTAAATGCGAAATGCGCTTTTTTATTTTATTTTTTTCCCTAGAAATGGCTCAAATTGGCTAAATAATAGCAAGTCAAAACAGTTGCAAATCATATTTGACTCAATTTATTGGTTTATAAAACAAAAATATCAATTTTGGATCACTTACATTTTTCAATGAAACTATCTATGAAGCATTTTTGTTTAAAAATTGCAAATTTTCTCAGTAAAACAAATAAATGAAATGCAATAAAAAATGACTACAAAATCAAAATTCGCACGGCCTTCTGTAAACAAACGTTTTTATGGCTTTATAAAGTAACTACTACACAGTCCTTAAATTGTATGAATTGTTAAGAAATTAATTATAAGCATTCGTCTTACTTCTCCCAATATTTTGGTGTGGTAGATTTCCGCATTGTATATACCTTAGGGGCCATCTCAACAATACCTAACCAGTGCATTATTGCATCAACTAAAGTCGGTGTTTCTGGATTTGTTATTTCGTTAGCTGGGTCTTGATTTGGAATTTTATTTAGCAGGTCTGAATTTAAAAATTCATTTGATGTAGTTATTCCGCTAGAATCTTCCATCTTTGTAGTCGGTAACAGTAGGTCATTAGTTTGAGTTCCTGAAATAGACAAAGTACTAGTTTCTTCTTGCTTATACTGATGCTTACCCTCACAAAGTTCTGTTGGGGAGTAATCGCCAAGCATATTCTCTTTTAAGGCTTCTTCAAAATTGGCTTTCATATCTTGTTGGTTGGGTCCTGAAATGGTGATGATAAAGTTAAGTACATAGATATATTTGAACACGGAAATATCATAAGTAAATAAGAAACAATGTGGAATAATGTCAGCATATGAGTGTACTTAAGATTATGATTAATAGTGTCGGAATTCGTACTGATCTTTTTTTTTCAAGAAGTTCCGTTTCTTTTGATTTAAGTTATATATATAATATTTGCACACCACTGTTAACAGTGTTAGTGATTGGAAAGCAACATGCTTATGCCAGGTGTGAAGAGGGTTAGGAATAATATCCACTGACCTCTACACATGGATAGCGGGTCTGCGTCGCCGAGTGTCACAACAGGAAATTACTTTTCTACCTTGGTAATATGGCGGGAAACAATGCATACACCTTGTCAAAGTTAAAAGAATTCTGTATAACAATAGAGCATCTGTGTGGAATATGTGCACCAGCAGGTGTATGCATTGTTTCCCTCCATATTACCAAGGTAGAAAAGCAACTTCCTGTTGTGACACTCGGCGACCATTCAACTGTGCGGCAGCCCGCTATCCATGTGTAGAGGTCAGTGATAATATCACTGTAAATGAGGACAAAGGTCACATGAGATCGCCATGGTTACATGAGATCACCAAGGTCACATGAGGTCACCAACACATGGAACACTACACAAGAGCCATTGTATCCAAGTGCCAATCCAATTGATGGACATAATAGAGCAGGATATCATAGGGTCTTTATTTAAGGAGTTCGTTCATGTTCAACTACATCTTAGCTTTAGTACACCTTCTATATAAATGCAAAGTGTCAAAGAGAACCTATAAAAATATCATTGACCGTAATAAGAAAACAAAAATCCAATGTATCTCCAATGCTTTAACATTTATTTTATCAAATATTGCTTCTTAACTTGATTTAAAATACTACACGGGAAAAAATTGCATTGCGACTCTTTGGACAATTCAAATCAATATGTTTATTTCACCTATTTGAAAAAGAAAAGTCCAGATTTTTTTCTCATAATAACTGCTAAGGAAATCATCACCTGACGGACTCACAATGCATCCCAATCTAAAGTAACACGATGGGAGAGTGCTTTCACTGATCTCTATACATGGATTGAAAACCTGGGCTTCCTAATTGAGGGACTGACGGCCACATTGGTCGTCCATAAAGAGGCCAAGCAGGTGGTTAAAGGCTGATTCAGAGATTTCGAAAAATATATTTTTTGTGTAAATAGTCACCTAGAACTAAAGATAGTCACCTAAAATGCCCAATTCCAAAGTTTGAATTGGATTGGATTTTTCATTTTGATGCAGTAAACCTTTAAAAAAAAAAAAAAAAAAAAATGAAGTAACCGATACACACAATTACATGTGCGGAGCCTTGTCCGTCGCATTAGAGTACTTGTAAATTAAACAGCCGAACACTTCTTTTACAATTCTAACTCCTTTATTTCACATATATTCATGACTACAGACACAACATACACATACACACACGGACGGACATACAGAATTTTGATTAGTATGGGTCTTCCTGCACTCCATTGCAGACGACACAAAAAATAAGGTAGGGTTTTACTTTTAAAGTATATTATTTAAAAAGAAAAAACGCATGACACATAATACAAAGTAGGTGCAAACGGTAGGCCTATATTGTAATTATGCCACATAAAGGTGCTACTTTAGGCTTTGAAGTAACAATGATCATGGTAAGGGTTAAGATTAATTAAAGGCTGAATCAGAGATTTCGAAAAATATATTTTTTGTGTAAATAGTCACCTAGAACTAAAGATAGTCACCTAAAATGCCCAATTCCAAAGTTTGAATTGGATTGGATTTTTCATTTTGATGCAGTAACCTTTATGCATAGGATAACAGTGCCATAGGATACTGTGTATAACAAAAATTCCGGATCCGGAATTTTATAAGAAAGATGTGATTTTCTATATGAAGGACTCCGATTTGAGCTTAGCTATTTCTCACAGTGATTAGTATATGGACAAGTGTTATGTATATGCAAAAACACGATTTGTTTGAAAATTGAGGGCGCCCTCCTCGGAAAATCTCTGAGTCAGCCTTTAAGAGCCGGTCATTTATTCGCTGATGTTGAGCACGTTAGAATAAGGCCGTTGCCAGGTCAACTGGCTCACGCTAACTTTGGTTCAGCCACTGATCACATTGATCACAACACAAATCCTATGGCAAATCATAATTCGGAAGAGCTGTATGAGCCAAGGCGTGAACCAGTAACCAATGGATACTAACGTGCACTACATCAGCGAATAAGCGACATAACAGACTACAGAATCAAGCCAATTCAGTGAACTCATTGTATTTGAAGTGGTGCCCGTTTGCGATGGCATGTCTCTAAAACGGGCACCCGATATACAACTTCTGTATTAAACAGGTGTCTCTGGAATGCTATTGTGTTCGCTAGACCAAGGTGTCCACCGGTTTCTTCATTGTCTGCAGCCAATCCATTCACTATGAGTAACAATAAGCTCATCTACCAAGGACACATTTAGTGGATTGTCATTGTAAACATACATTGACATGGAACTGCCCTTGTCTATCAATCCCGGTCTGATGGTCAAAGTAGTTGGAACTCCCGTGGTAATTTTCTAATGCAAATAAGGCCTAAATGGGCCATAAGAGATCGACACTGAAAAAAAAACTAACTTTTATTGGAAGCTTGAAACAAACCCTGAACACTTGACCCCTCCCTTTCCCCACCCATCATGTTGGGTGTCTTAAGGACGCGCATTCATAAAAGCATGTTTCAACATTGATCAGGGGGAGGATGGGGATCATTTTAGTGTAAAACATAATTATAAAGTGTTCGAACATTTTGGCCCAGATGTAATTATCATATATCCATACAAAAAACCCGGGGTGTATTTCTAAAACACATGTTGAAACTGAAAGCATACTGAATCTGGAAAAGGAATTGAGATTTTACTAGCTCATTAGGATTGTTAGAGAATCAGCGTTTCAAAATATGTGACAAAAAGGCAGGTCAAGTAGAAGGTGTTAACAAAGGGGATGGCCATTGTGGCCAATTACTGGGCGGTCCAGCAAGTACGTATATCCTTTTCTAAATTGGAAGCCGTAAATTGCAAACCAGCGTTTGGAAAATTCTCAAGACTGAAATAATACCGAAAAGCATTGTGGGGAAAAGGATGCGGCCCGTACCGATTGCGTGTTCCCCTTTTCCGGTTTTGCGAGCACCGAAGTACCTGACAAAAACGTTCATTTTCTCGCTAGGTTCTATAGTCAAATTCAGACCCAATTACATACATATTGAAAACAAAACACTAGTAGCGGAGACCCTCTGAATGCAAAATCTCTCCATAGAACCCCTTCGTATTCTGGAGATATTTGAGATTTAGTTTTCATTTGCATGCATTCGCTAGACGGAACTGATAACGTTTACATCTCTCGCGCAGTCCGAATGTTGATAATCTCTTTCGCAGTCTGTGACACAGACTACTACTTCCTACTGGACCCCGTAGTGCAATTAACATCACAGAGACTTTTTTTTCCCGTCTTATAAACTCAAGAAATTATTCAAATCCAAGCTTCAAAATTGTCGCAAATTACAAATAAACTGGATTAGCTGTATACTTAGATAATTTGTATAACTGTTTTATAGTACAGTTCTCATTAACTAATTACTATTGCATCCAGGAGTTTCAAGGCAATGTGCCTTTTTCATTGGAATAATCTGGCCTTCAACACATTTTCCCCTATTCAGGAAATAGTCCAATGCTACTTAATGGGATTACTTATTGTTTAAAACCAATTAATTTGAGTAAATTGACTCAATATTTGTACTTTGTAATAATGCTATTCATCACCTGCATCTATTCCTTTGTTTAGTCATCTTGGATGATTATTTCTGGCCAGTATTGGCCTTCTGATTATCAGATTCTCCTCCATATTATTTCAAAATTTTATATTTTTGTGTTTATGTCCACGATCGTGTAATTTAGATGCATTATGAATATGAAAATAAACTCCTATATCAAAACAATTTCAATCTGAATTAAATCTATTATAATACCTGGTATTTTGGAAGACTTTGTTGAACGAAAAATTATAATTATAAAAGTGTGGTTTTGGTTTTTTGACATGTTCGGTTTTCTTGTTCAAAGGGATAGCTGTCTGATTTCTTGTTTTAAAATGAAAATTCAGTGCAATAATATTTTTTGGTATTTTATGAAGTTGTGCATTGCCTCAGTGAGTTGGAGGAGTCCCATCCTTTGGATGACGGCGGTTTCTTGCTCCTGATTTCCTCCGGACTTGCTCACTGAGGCAATTTTAATATCTTTTTCTTGATATGTCTGTATATTGTTCAATTTTTATGTTCTTAGCCAAATATGTAAATATTGTTTAAGAGTTATGTCCTGTAGATTTTGTTTCATAGTTCTGATAGGAAATCAAATTTTGCACATAGGTTTTGATTCAAAATCATCATGGAGTGCAAGAAGGTCATAAGTGCAATAGCTGCCACTTAACACATCTGTGTGCTGCCATGTATTAATATAATTCCAACTGGATTTCCTTAAGGGAGGACTCTTGAAATGGTTCTTTGTGTCGTCTGAAGAACCATTTCAAGAGGCACCGACCAAAGACTTGGCATTATCGTATGTTTGATGGAAATTTGACAAATGGCAGCTATTGCATTTAAGACCTTACACTCACATGACAAATGCCACATGCACATAGGAGGTTCCTCTACGGACGATATATTAAATAATGTAACAACTTACCTATGAGATAGAAAATAATTGATTGACAACCTTCGACTTCTGGATCAGGACTGGGCGCCCTTGTGGACACTATATTCCATAACTCCACTTCCGAAAGAGCTTCATCTAATTGTGTTCTAAAGTCATAACTGCAGATAACAAATACATCATGAAATGTTTATGTTGTATGTATACGATATAATGATAGTCGCGTCGGTCTCCGTATTGCAATTGTTGCCATTGTTTTTTTGGAAACCTAAAGTGTGGACACGAGAAACCCCACACTTTTGGGACAATGGGTGACCCACGTAATCATCAACATTAAAGCCACTATCAGCGATTTGTTTAAAACTATTAACAAATCGCGCCCCTATTTGTTATTGAAGTCCACTTTTTGCACTGATGTATTGGAAATTATTGTAGTAAAGACCCCTGTAAGTGGCTAAGCTTGGCGCCGTATTTATCAAGAATGACGATTTTAATGCATCGTTTAATAATAAAAGTAGGAATCCCGACTTTTTCAGGTCTAGAAACAGTCATAAATGCATCTTGTAGACCGTTCTAAAATACTTTGGTGTCCGTTTTTCACAATTAACAGTAATATGAGGTGTTGATACTGTAGCAATTTACAGACAAAATGGTATTTTGAATTTTGAAAGAAAAAGACTGATTGTGGCTTTAACCAGATTCTTTTCAAATATCAAAATGTAACTACCTGCGTATTTTATTGCGTCTAAATATTTATATTATTAATGCAATAGAGTGAATTGACCCGACTCAGAATGTTTCATGCACCGGTTACCTTTAAATTCACAATAAAAACATTAACACAAATAATCATACAAACCAAATATGAATCACATTCTTTTCAACACATTGAAGGTACCGTCACTGCACTGATTTGAGAACATTCACCATAGTTACTCACACTTTTTAAGAATTATGTTGTCACATACTTTGGCATAGTTTTTTGCCAATATTTCGTTATGGAAAATTTAACAGAAATATGCCGCGGTCCCTTAATCTGTTGCTATACAATTTTTTTGTCTCTCACAATATTCCTGTCTTATATTGGCTTTGATCGAATCATCATCATGAACACAAGATGACTTTGTATAGCATGAGGAGCTTTATCAGCTTGTGATTATAAGTGCAACCATCTTGTCTCCAAGAGGCCATTGATGGCCTATTTAGTCTCCAACTACCAGTCTCCAGTGAGTAATAAAGAAAATCTTGAACCTGCGCTCGTCATGTACACTCCATTTCGCCGTATTTGTACAACGACGTAGACTTTCAAGAAACTGATGTTGTTCATTCTCATTACGAGCTGGGCGCAACTGAGCTTTTTACGGGATCTTGCCGCATCATCAAGTCAGTTATTTTATTTTCGGAAATATTTAAAATTTACTACGTCACCTGGAGAATTGTCTTAAGTACTGGCCCAATACTGTCCCAATTCGTTTGAGCAAATGTTTTATTCTGATACCGAATACGATATTGCAAGTTTATACCTTGGCCATTTCGGATAGCTTTGAGTGAAAATCGGACTCGGCACGCAAAATGCTATTGCCACGTAAATCTGATCGTCGTTATGTAAAATTTCTACAAGACGACATCACTTAATTCAACTTTTTTATAACAGATGTGCGTGTCTTCAGGCAATTTTGAAATAAATGAAATCAAAGAGTTTTTGCCCACTTAAATCTGTACGTCGTATGTAAAATTCTTTCTACAAGACACATCACTTAATTTCAACTTTTGTATAACAGATGTGCGTGTCCTCGGCAATTTTGAATAAATGAAATCAAAGAGTTTTTTGCTAACTCTTAACCGCGGCAGATTCTGTACAAGTTATGTAACACGAAGTCAGTGACTTGAGATGCTCCAAATGACGGCAGCTCATTTAAAAACAAATGACTTAAGAGTGTGCTTGTTTTGACTTGTTTTTAATGCTTTATGTCGATCCGATAGGTTTGAATGCATTAGATTCTATATATATATAACATTAATCGTTTTGATCTATTAGCAATTACCACATGTCGCAAAACAAATTTAATTATGAAGTTGTAAATGTGTTATTTATCATCAAAAAAATGATGATATTCTCTTGGTTAACTTTTATTTGTAAAGACATATCGACACCTACATTTACCATTCGTATTATCAACTGACTCTCACCAGGAATAACTTAAATACCGCAGCGCGTACTCACCTGGGTTCAATTATCAAACGAACCCAGGCATCAGCTAATGAATTGCTTACATTTTACAGCTGTTTAAGAATTTTCTTTTGATCGGAATAACGCCGAAAGTCCATACACTTTTTAAAAGGACAATAGACCTTTTCAATGAACATCGGAAATGTTCGGAGCAAAATACAATGGACGCGAGCGTACAGTAACAAGCCGCTTGCCAGTGGCGCACACATACACATTTCCTTTCAATCAAATTCTACAAATGAAGAGCACTGCTCATTACTCACTCCATTCTGAATGGTGACGTCATAATTTTGATAAGCTTGGGATATTTGGAATTCCTCAATGTTGTTCATGACTTCGAGAGACCTCACTGTGTCAAATTATATCGCAAGAAATGAAGAATGGGAAAATCCGGTATGGTCTCGGCTATCGGATGACCTGAAAACAGAATTTAATAAACTATTCATTGTTGAGTGTTTGGTGTTTTGTTTTATGTTTGTAACGTTTCGCCATGGTCAATCCCCGAAATTGAGGGTTGAAAGTCTCCTAACTATCGTAGATTAATGCGCTATATAATGTGACTAGTGAGATGTACTATCTGTGCCTGTATTTCCTGAACCCCATTTTCATCATTGCAAGGTGACATTCAAATTTACTAAGGTGAACACTGAAAATATGCATGGCTATTTCCCGGCTGGAACCGTTTGGACTGGGAATTTGCAATGGGTATTGATTGCTGTCATAATTTATGTGCGGAAACGTGTTTTGTGGGAGCGGTCAAGCATGGTGTTGCCTATGGCAGGCCACTCTCCACGTATCAAATCATGGCGATTTTCCACGCGCATGTTCGAGTTTCACGCGCTGGTGTATCGAGGTTTTCCCCGTTCCTCGCCACATGTCGATTGCAGCGTTATATGTCGAGTTTACAGCGCTATCCGCCCCCTTGGTCCAGTTTCCCCTCTATAACATCGAGTTGTGCTCTCATATGGTGAGTTTTTGACATAAATCAATGTCCAGTTTTATTAAATACGCTCCACGTATCAAATCAATCATGGCGAGTATTCCCGCGCATGTCGAGTTTCACCACGCGCTGTGTATCGATTTTCCTCCCTTCCTCGCCATATGTCGAGTGTGAAGCGTTATATGTCGAGTTTACAGCGCGATATGTCGTTGTTGCCCTCTATACATTCGCGTTTGGCTCTCTATATGGGTAGTTTGACATAAATCATGTCCAGTTTAAAAATCTCGACTGATTTTTTTTTCTCAACATGAGGAAAACTCGACATGATATTTTTGGTGTATGGATGTAAAGAAAAAATCAGTGTCGATTTGGCTCACTGTTGAGAAAAAAAATCATTTCGAGTTTGCTCCTGTTGAGAAAAAAATCATGTCGATTTCTCATGTTGAGAAAAAACATCATGTCGAGTTTTTCTCATGTTGAGAAAAAAATCATGTCCAGTTTGCACATGTTGAAAAAAATCATGTCCATTTTTTAAACTCGGCATGATTTATTCTGGACATATTTATTCTGGGACATGATTTATGAAACTCGGCACCTAGAGTTCAAACTGGATAGGCAGCGCTTTAAACTCGACATATAGCGGGGTGAAACTCGATATACAGCGCATGAACCCGCCATGATTTTGATACGTGGAGCGGCCATATTGCATGACACGGACACTGTACCACCTTCGATGTGTGTAAATATTTAGGTCAGTCAACCCGTAATATACTAACCTGCGCAAATTTCAAGCGTCGTGTATGTCACTAAAATTTGTTATACAAAGGCGTCCCCTGGAGAGCTTTGTTTGTGTGACGCGAATTATGCAAAGATGAAATACGCGTAAGTGGTGCGCCCAACAGTTGCATGTTATGACACGTTAGAACGGCTTATTTCGGGTCATCGTTTTTGAAAAGGTCTATTGTCTCAGCTGATCATGTGGATGTATACACTGTGTAGAAACATCACTACACTATACGAAATTACTGTAAACTTACAAGACTAATGATAGAATGTCGCAATTTCACAGACTGCTTTATTTTGAACGTGAAATGGCCATTAAATAATATTTTCAGCAGTAAATGATGGCAGAATAACAGCTTAAAACATTAAACATGATTTTACAGGGTTTCTAAATTTACGGTAATTTACTGGCAGTCTGGATGCATCCTGGAACTGCCAGTAAATTACCGTAATTTCACGGATTTTTAAAAACAGTCTAAAATCATACTTCACTTCATAATATTTTTTCATGTTATTAAAACGTTTTGAAATTGATCTTATTTTACGTATACCTTTGAGGATACCTATGGTACAATTACTAGTATTGTGTTTTAATTTTCAGAGTTATATGATTTAATCAATTTGCTGTCTTGTGCTTTTTAATCATGTTATTGAGTTTTGCATGCAATTGTATCAATTGTAGATTTAACCTTGTAAAAGAAGGAAACAAATTTTTGAATATCTTGAAATGTTCAGAAAAACTTCACAAATCATCATGATAGATCTATATAAATATTGTTTTCATCTCATTAGCCCGTAGCTTGAATACCTTCAGAATCATTAGCAATGTTTGATAGGTTTGTTTCCGTGCGTGCATTAAGCATCCCTAAATTATCTACAAAATGTCATGGGAGTACTTTTCGACTTTAAGTGAATCGTTTAGCTGTTTTTGAGATTTGGTTTAAGTACTGAAATCATTCCATAGTTTCTTCAATATGCGATTTGCATTCATTAATGCTACTATTGTTGGCTTGTATTAGGTTCATAACAACTTTCAGTTTTTGTTTCAAAATAACCCTTGTGAATATCTTACTTAAAGGGGAACGATTTGCTGAGGATACATTTTTGTTTTCTAAATTTGTAGAACAACTACGGAGAACGTTTCGAAGGTTCCTTGGACAAATAAGTCGAAAAGAAAGTTTTGAACTTGCCTGCTATCCTAATCGGCCCTTCAAAAATCGTGGATTTTCTGATGTGCACGACAGAAATATCAACTTTTCCAGATAAAGATGAAAGAAGGCGTTTTCTGCTTATTGTGTGATTAAATTCATATGCAAAAACAATCCGGTTTCCGAAACAACTGGTGGCACATTTTTCTGGAAATGTTCTCGTGTCGCTTTCCAAGTTCGAAAAAAAAAACTCCATGTTAGTTTATGACATGTTTGGCGTGTTGTTTTTAGTGTTTTTTTTTATTAGTAGTATTGTTATTGTTGCTATTATTAGATGTACTTAAGGCGAATTGATTCTTTTTAAAAAGGTATAAAATTCGCCGTTAGAGCGAATTTCTGTTGCGCCTTAACGTCAACCATTGCTATATACAGTTTTATGGCAATGATGCGCTTTATTCCGTTTATGAATAACACAGATATGAATATTAATTTATGCAAATTTTTGAAATTTGGTAAGACGGACTGACTAACCAGATTTTGCTATAGACAGCACTTGGTACTGCTCATAAGCTCATGAATAATTAAAATTTCACCCTAACGTTAAATTTGTCTATTATTATTATATTTATTATTGACTACAACAACACAGGACCAACCTTTCATATTCTACTTCTATAGGGAATCCAAACTTTATTCCAATTCCTCTGTCTGGGTGAGGTGTGATTGTGGCACATGTATAGCTATCATCTGACGTTGACGACTGGATTAACAAAGAATGTCCAAGTACTAGAAGATGGAAAATATTATTGAGAGTAAAAGATGCATAGTAAAAGGAGATAAGAAAATTGCAAAATCATTTACAATTTTAAAAAATGAAATTGCAAGGCAATACAGTTACTGACTTCTTTCAGTATTTTTCACCATGTACATGATAAAATATATTAAACCACTTTAACGGAACGCTTGTTTTTTTGTCGCTTTAGTTTGATGCAAAGATCATTCGCATCGGTTTTGTGTTCTGTCCACATGGGATGTGCCTATTAAGCGCTCATCTCTAATAGCGCTCACTTATATTTTCAAGGGCATTGTCAAGCTAAACCCTAGAGGTTACATACGCTGCAAATTCGTATTTGTATGGTTGTAATAAGCAGAGGCATGTGTGAGCTTCATTCCGTAAGACTTATGACCTAAACCCTCGTCCAACCAAGGGTTTTCTACTACGTTCACGACCAGGGGGGTTACCACCCCCCGAATTTTCGTAATTAAGGGACAAACATCTTGTTTGATATCAGTGTGTAGCTACATGTGTCCTTTCTTCAAATAAAGTACAAACATATCAAGTTTTAACAATATGGCATCATAGTGACGTCATAACTGAGATTTTGTTTATAACGTTATTTGTAAGCAAATCTCCAAAGACAAGGGTTTTTCGACCATTTTTGCCATTCATGCAAGCAAAACTGGGATTTATTTGGTAATGATAGGTGCCAAAGTATGCATACACATGTTATTACAAAAATACAAGTATTGTCAGTATTTGCTTACATTAACATCATACATAACAAAAGTACCATTTTTGGCATTTTACACAGTAAAGTATAGGAAGGTGGCAACAAAGCCCCCCCCCCCCCACCTTCCGACTTTGACGGGACACCCTGACCTCCCTGAAGGTGGTACCTCCAATTTTTTCGCTAAAATGACAGCAAAGGATGAACATACAATTACATAAAAGCCTTAAGATCATATTCGTTTGCGTTTTTTGTGCCACAGGGAATCTTGGTCGGACGAGGGTTAATTAAGAAACACAAAATAAGGCATTTCTGCAAGATCACTTTTCAAGCATAGTGTAATAGATTGAGACTACAGATGGAAAGGTTGGCGGTTCGAATCTCATTGAATCTTATCTTTTATTTCGTTTGATCATTCTTATTTTTAAGAGAAGAAAAATCCCCAATCAACGCAATAAATCACAAAAGTTAAAAGCTGTACCAGGATTGACTACGGTAAAAAACGGCTGTGGATGGACTTTGGCATTTTCAAGACGCTAATTATGTATTTTTTGTTTCTACATTCCACCAGGTAAATGAAAATTTTCTCAACTATAAAAAGCGAGGTAGTTTGCCGCTTACTAAGCACCAGCGACGGCGCTCACACCAGGTTTACCCCATACGACAGGAAAGGGCCAATTACAAAAAAAGTTTATACATGAAGTTGTTTTTGTCTTTTGGCTGGATTCAAACCAGCGACCTCCTGTATTAATACCCAAGCGCTCATAACCACTACGTTAAACACCACTAACTCACATACACAGTAATCTATGGAAAAACGGACAACTGACAATGTTTCTTTCACATTTTAACCTCTCAGAGAGAAAATACAATAATATCACACCAAAAACCAGGCTAAAATCAGCAATCACTAAATGACCAAAACCCAAACCATATTTTCCACATTTTGGTGACCAGAAAAGTTAGTTGTAAATCACTAAACGCAGAGTATATCAAACACCCAGCACGAGATGCTCTATAGGCCGTACGGTTCATTGTGAGATGAACACGGAGTAAATTGCCTCAAATTTACTGCCCATGCCATTTAATTTGAGAAAATATACCAGCCTACCTTGTCAATCATGAAATTACCACACACTGTTAATATAGGTTTTCCCAGTTAGTATAAAACATTTTTCATTATATTTTATATCTCTAATTTCTTTTTCGTCCCAAGAAAAACCGAAATGTGCATTTGTTTAAAACAATTTCGTCTTTGGTCAATTATAATATACATTTGATCAATAAACTTAACCTTATTTTCATGCAATTTCATCAAAATCAATTTAATTTCGTCGTATCCATGGCTCATCATCTTAATGTACAAAGTAATTTCGTCTTTGGTCATATAATTTCAATTTATCTCAGTATATTTCGTCTCGTGGGCAGTATGTATAGGCCATGACTAAAAAGGTAGGCCTGTAACATCAGCAAAATTTATCGTATTTTTCTGTCTTTTCCTTTGTTTATATACCAAGCACAAAGAATACAGGACAAGATTAGGAAAATTTCAAAAAATCAAAATAATGATATAAAAAGTAAAGAAAGAAAACGAGGTGAAAGAAAGTAAAACAGAGGTGAAAAGATGAAAGAGAAAATGAGGTGAAAGAAAAAGAAAAATGAGGTAAAGAAAAATAAGCTGAACGAAAGAAAGAAAAATGAGGTGAAAGAAAGAAAGGTAGGTAGATAGGTAGATTATGATACATACACTACACGAGACGAAATATACTGAGCTAAATCTGATATTAAATGACCAAAGACGAAATGTTTTGTGCATAAAGATGATGGGCCCCTGGGTGAGACCAAATTAAATTGATTTTGACGAAAATGTATGAAAATAAGGCTAATTTTATTGATCAAATGTTTAATATAATTGACCAAAGACGAAATCGTTTTAAACAAACGCACGTTTTCGTTCTCTTGAGGCGAAAAACAACTTAACGAGATATGAAATATATGAAAAATGCTTTAAACTAACTGGGAAAACCTATATAACTAGTGCATTGTTATACAATTTAAATCAGTTTTAGACGCCATGCGAGAAAGTAGTCCACCCAAGATTTTTTCTCCTTACGGCAGCCAGTTTAGTGTAGCTGTATCTACTGGTGACTAGATAGCATTAGATTAAGTCTATGATATCGTAGGGACGATCTGAAGTGTTGATGGTTACTCTTAGCTATGAAAGTAGTAAACGTTTTATTTTTGTATGTGATAGGACAGGGGTCAGTGCTGTACTTCTGTTAAATTTAATTGAAACTATTAGAACTATTGGAGTTATCCCATAAAACTAATAATCTGCTAGCATACCCTAGCGACTATATGATGACAGACAATATACACAGAAAAACGTTATGTAAAATTACACTAATTATGTAAGCACGTAACTTAATTAAAAATACCTTAATTATGTAAATTTTAATTCAGTAACACATGATAAGTAAAACTTGCATAGTTCGGTAAAAATTACATGGTAATTGAGTACAACTTTGACCTAATTAGCAGATTTTATTGCTTACATATTGTAATGTAATTCTTTTTGCCGGTGTGTACTTTGGATCATTGACATTGAAATTGATTTCCTCTTATTTAGAACGTCTAACCCCACAAAACTAAAATGTTCCTCAGAGAAAATCGTCAATTATCGTAATTACAAAAATAACCAAAAATCGCGAATTCAGAAAATTCCATTTTGTTTTTGTGTTAATGGGGGACAATTTCAATTGGCCATAGGTCAAAGTTCGGATTTTCATTTTTACTATAGGTATGTGGTTCTTACATGACCCCAATTTACTTGTGTTAAGTAATGTTAAGTTGTAGGGAAAGTGGTTATCTTAGTTGGGTTCCTTGGACCCCTCCATTGGGCACTAACCAAAGTTTTTTAGCTTAGGCACTTAAGTGTTGTGTTGCGACTCTGACTAACACTAAAAGTAGGAAGGACAAGGTACAAGCGTACTTAATATACACGGAGAAAAAAGCACGTAGCCAAAAGTACAAAAAAAATGGAAAGTGTAGACACCATAAAAGAAAACCTGTCTGGCTGATATATAATAGCTCACAAAGGGAAAGAGAGAGAGAGAGAGAAATAGAGTAATGCATAAGAAAGCGACTGCAATAGAGTAACAGAAGAGACAGAAAAAGATAACGAGGGTAATAGAGAGAATGGTAGGTTAAGAGAGAAGAGCGATAAAGTGTTATAGAAAGCGTTACAGAAAATATAAGAGCGAGAAATAGAAAAGGGTAATAAAGAGAGAAATAAGACAAATACAAAGAACACCACGATTTAAGACACCAAGAGCTACAGTCTGCTCCCACAAGACAGTTAAGTGACATCAATGAGTATTCTGTATAACAAACTAGGCCAGATATCCTCTCTGTAAGCACCGATAAATTGATTTCTTTCAATACACTCGTGTATACGGATCCCGAGTGTTTTACCCGCGGTACGCGAGATTGCGAGTTCGCGATAATTTTAAGAAGTCTTTAATACATTTGGAGAATATCTCAAGAACCGCAAGACTAGGAATTTTCGGACTGATTTCAAAACATTTTGCTTGCTGATTTTAAGTATGGTCATGCAGATTAATAATTTTGGAATTTTTAACAATTTTGTGGGGGTAATGACTCTCGACTGTATTGGACTCACGCGCGCAAAGAATTAAACCGCGTTGTCGGGACATTTCCCTGGAAAATAAGCTGCAGGGTCTTTTTTCGTGATACCAGATATTAGACGGTTTTGATTGAACAGATAATATCGGGTAGAAGTTTCAAGGTTAGATTGTGTCATTGATTTGAATATATTAGTAGTATAAAACGTATGGATATTGAGAAGGGCAGATCGTTTGAAATAATACCCGTTTCCTTTAGATAGGGATCAAAATGTTTGCTTTTTTATCTCCCCAATCTATTTCTTTGGATTTCTAAAGTCGTGATTCTGATCATTTGATATAGGACCTTATACTAGGTCAAATGAAACCAGGACGCATTCACCGCGTGATTTATGACAGCGAACGAAAGGGAAATAAACCAACGTTATATTGCAAATAATATGAATAAAGGACGAGTGAAGAAACTGAAGCGAAAGAGATAAATTCATACAAACAAAAAATAAAATATGAATTGGAAGCCTATTTTATTAAACTACTCTAAAGTAAGAAAATTATATTAATGATAACATTCTATCACTATTTCAACAAAATCTCCCGTAAATAATTTATCGGGTTTCAAGAAGACAGTGTCATTATCACCGATAAATATACCGGCTTAAAGTTGGGTGATCCGATCATGGTCTGATTTTTCCATATGTATTTTCTCTTTCGCGTGGAGGCATATCACCAAAAACATCTGATCACAAATAGTGAGTTAAAATGGTCCAGCTGTTTGGAGATTAGAAGTAAAAATGTGTACTACATTGGCCCATAGGACAGTGTGTTAATGTGGTCGACCACATTTTGAGACCACGTTTTTGTTCATATCAAAAAGAACATAGATCTTAAATTTCATTGGGGTAATGATAAAAATATGAAATTTCTTCTGATACCAAAATTTAAAATTTAATGGAGTAAAGCGGGGAACGAGGCTGTTGATCGGGTCACCTACCTTCTATATTTAAAAGTTCTTAAAGTGAACTAAAACCTAATCCAGAAGATGCAAGAGGATATTGGTTTTAGAGTGATTTCAATTAAATGTGTAAAGCAATCAAAGTACGTTTTTCACTTAATATTTTAACGGAATTGCAATTCATTACTAATTTTGCTGCTCCATAGTTTTTAATATTAAATACATATATTTGGTGTTTTCGGGTTGCGCTTTCTTTGACTCGCCCTGTATACCCCCCTTTCACATTTGGCATGTTGTAAATCGTGTGAAATGAAGACTCGAGGAATGGAAACGGAATTGGGACAATGTGTTAAGAATCCTAATACCAACAACATTACCTAAAGGTTATTTGTAATCATTTACTTTTCATTAATCAACTAATTACTTAAATATGATTTTTTTCCCCGTAGTTTCGCATTTTGTACGTCAACGCTTTTCATTTAACATGATTAAAGAGTCATTCAAACAACAAATTGTTTGTGTCGTGTGTGTGTACTTACTAGAGATACATTGTGGGAGTATTTTCTGGTATAAAGAGACATTGTGGGAGTATTTTTACATTGTGGGTGTATTTTTTCTTCATTGTGGGAGTATTTTTACTAGAGT
>JAMKCH010020412.1:0-25621 GCA_023653785.1 Ophioderma brevispina
CTTGAATTGTTTTATCCAAAAATCGCAGGGGGGCGTTTATTAGAGCAGGGGCGTTTATTAGGAACAACACGGTAAATTTCACCTTTCATTTGCTTTTTGTTTGAAAAAAATCAGAGTTAGGGTTCAAAAGTTACACAAGATTTAAGTTAGTAAGCGGAAGCAATTAGAGTTATTTGATTAAAATCGCCACTTGAAAAACAATAAAATACATAAGAAATTGATTCTTATGTATTTTATCGTTTTTCAAAAGGCGATATTTAATAAATTGAAATTAAAAAAATGGTACTCTCAAATCATAGCAGTTTTTCTGAAACTCATGGTTATGAATCACACAAAGTATTTTGGCAATGTATGGCTTTTGTGCACCCACACATAAACGTCCTCATTCAGTATTCCTTTTTGCATTTGCCTCAAATCACTTTTCTTGATGCTGAGGAATTCTGCTCAAAGTAAAGAAGTACAGAAAGAACAATTCCACTACTCTCCTCTTACACAATGCCTCTATACAGACAACAACCTATAGCTATTCCTACCCACGATGCTATCACTATGAGCTAGTAAAATCTCAATTCCCTTGGTACAGTTCAGTACCTTCCATTCACAAGTGTATTTAGAAAATGCACCCCTGGTTTTGGGTATGATATATGATACCCAGATTACACAAGGTCAGTTCATGTCAATGTGTGTACAAGTACAACCCACTGAACTGTGTCCTTGGTGGATGAGCATAACTCATAGTGCATGGCATCACCTCATCTGACGCTACTCGACAAACATCCTTTCTCCTCTCTATGTGAGTATGTGCAGCACATGAATTCCAAGCAGACACAACAAGTACCTCGGCTACCCTATCTGCCTGGAGGCTAGACAATCTTGGATGCTATGTCACAGGCATTCACAATGTCATGATCACAATGGATGCTTCATCACGGGAGAATTACTGTGGTCCAGTTTCATTTTTGAAGTGAATGTATTTTTTTGGCAAAATTGTTAACACTTGTCTTTCTAATTTAGTGGAATGTTCAAATTAGTTAAATAATTAGCAATATAAAAGAAAATAATTTCCAGCTATTTGTCTATTCTTGCCAAATTTGATATATATAAAATGAATATAAATATGACCTATTTTCTGGCAATGTAACTACATCTTATCTGAAGCACCATCGCCTCCTTGGAACCGGGATAAAGGTTAAACCTTGTAAAATCAGATAATAAAACACAAAAATACAAAAGCAGTTGAAAAAAAACTCATAAGAAAACATGAGAAGCTAAAGCACATGAAAATGGTAATTTCAGGTATGGCTGTCAATGTTGAAGGTAGGAGGATTTTTTCATATCGTTCATCTTTAAGAAGGCATGGGGCAAGACTATGGATTACAAAATGCCCCTTTAAACCACAAGGGTGGCATTTTTTAACCATGTTGAAAATTTGCTCAACATTTACGTACAAAACTTTATTCAATCAATAAAACCATCTTTTTTCAATCCAAAAATTAAAGGGGGCATTTTTCATCACTGAATCAATAGACGTGTGAAATGTGCAAGGAATTTTACCATTAAGTGTTGTATTTCATCCACACCTACAGCAGAATCTTGTGAACAATCATGCCACCATTACATCTTGCATGGGTAGTGCCATATATTGATTGTGAATTACTACAGAGTGAAGACCGGGTTTTTTTTGGAGTACATTATTTAAGAGGTGCCAACTTCCGTGCTTTTAAACAGTTGGTACTTTTTATGGCTAAATGTTCAGGAGATAGGAGATAAAGAGCAAAAGAAAGCCCTAGTTTTAGGCTGTTTTTAACAATTGTAGAATTTGCCAACTTATTCTTTTCAGACACAGATATAGATGTTGGAACTCACTTTTGAAAAACAAATCTAAGATTTAATTATTAGGATAAGATGCCATAAGGGTTTGAGATTAAATTACACCTGTTTTGTTTCTTATTTTTCATTGCACTTATCTCCAAAAACAAAATCTTGATATGATGTTACAAAATAAAGGATGCATTGTAATGCTTTAATGCTTCATTATCCACAGCCTCGTCCCCCCCCCGACTTACCTCAATAAAGTTGAGATTTTCATATCATCTGAACCGCTAACATTAGCAATCCATGTGTGCCAAATCTTACGTGCAAAATCGGTCGTGTCTGTAAGAAATTCGCAAATTTGTATTTTCTGTCTGTAAACGGACAGAAATTATAGCAAAGTGGCCTATGTGACCATGGGAAACGAGCATTTGCTCATCACACAAAACCGCAAAGTTGGGATCAGCTAAAAAGTTGTGAATAAGCTTTTCTCAATGATATCTAGTGAACAATGAATAAAACAGAAGGTGCTGGAATCGCGAAATGCACCTTTAAAACAATACAATGATGATTGGATGACATTCTTGAGCAGATAAGGATTTACTTTGTATAAGAACTACTGATTAAAACTAGATTTCCACTCTCCCCTTGGTTCATTTGGACTTGGGCAAATGAACCATGAAAATATCCGTCCTTTGGAGGGGACTTTAAGTTGTTGATCCAATGTATAGAGAGTCATACCTCCCTGATTGTCCCAAGCCATCCTGGTCAGTTTCGAGGGATACCCCCAGTAGAGTGGTTAATCACTGTTGGGTATACCTTTGAGGGCTTCATCCTCTAAATTGTAATCAAAAAATAAAGTTTCTACCGACTCCTAGCTGACAGCAACTTCTCTGATATGCTTGCCTTAGTCAAATAATTTAACAGTATGCATCAAAAGACTGGGCATGTTAATACTCTATCACATAAATATAATCCATTTTTATTTGGATGCTATTTATAACAATGGGATTTCATTCCATTGAAGTCCTTCAGACCAAACTTGCAACAAAATTATAGATATAGGGGAATTTTGTCCGCCATCGGCTAGCAGCTAACATATTACTCTACCAAAAACCATTGCATGCAGGCCATTCACCTTAATAACATACAGAGTAAATGTACCCTGAAATGCTATTACACTATAGCCTCTAAATGTAACAGGAAAACAATCAAGTTATGTACTCAACAACAAAAATAATCCCTTGCTAATCCAATGGCAGGGATGATCTGCAATCTTTAGGTTTCTTTCCTCCAGCTAGTACAGCTTTTAACATTTTTGCCAAAGCCAGATTTCCAAGCATTAACAGGACCAATAGCAATTTGCCAATCCAGATCATTGAAAAAAATCATAAATGTATAGGTCGATTTTTCATGAAAACGGTGCATTTCCAGGTATTTTGTGTCTTTGGTCAATAAGACTTTTAAACAATGCTTTATTGGTACAAGACAGTAATATTTTGATAGGAGCCGTTGAGCTGCATTTGGGCATATATAGTTTGCCATGCTTTCTTTTTCTTTTCTATGAGATATTTGCCATCAAACATCGAAAAATAGGAGAAAATTGATGTTTCATGAGTTGGCCACTCTGGAAGAATGCTCTTTCAAATGCCCTACACCGTATCCAAAACATCATTGATTGGTGGGGGGAAGGGTTTAAAGAAGTAGGGAATCAAGCTAACAAAACTATTATGTTTCCTTGCAAAAATCATATATTTTCATCACATGGCATAATTGAGGCCAAGTGTTCCAACTAATTATGACCAAAATTACTGATAATGCTGAGATGTTCCAATGTCAAGGATGTTGATTTGAAAAGGATAACTTCATTTGAGATACACACCCACTCTGTAAGATATTTTAAGTAAGGTCATGATACTGATGATGATAACAATGATGAAGAAGATGAAGATGAAGACGAAGAAGATGACAATGACGATGATGATGACAGTGATGATAGTAACGGTGATGATAGTAACATTGAGAAGGCAGCAGATGACACTTGGTAAGGACAATGGCAAATAATTATGGTGAGAACGATGAGTACAAGGACAAAGACATGATGTTGATGGGCAAGATGATAATACTATCTATCTATCTAACGGCCGCAGCCGAGATGCTGTTCACCATGTAGCGCCAAATGTCCCTGTTTGTCATTAGGTTGGGGATGTCAGATGGATCCTGCTGGATGTCTCGAGCAATCACATCAAAAAAAAAAAAAAAAAAAATATGAGATATTTGCCATCAAACATCGAAAAATAGGAGAAAATTGATGTTTCATGAGTTGGCCACTCTGGAAGAATGCTCTTTCAAATGCCCTACACCGTATCCAAAACATCATTGATTGGTGGGGGGAAGGGTTTAAAGAAGTAGGGAATCAAGCTAACAAAACTATTATGTTTCCTTGCAAAAATCATATATTTTCATCACATGGCATAATTGAGGCCAAGTGTTCCAACTAATTATGACCAAAATTACTGATAATGCTGAGATGTTCCAATGTCAAGGATGTTGATTTGAAAAGGATAACTTCATTTGAGATACACACCCACTCTGTAAGATATTTTAAGTAAGGTCATGATGATACTGATGATGATAACAATGATGAAGAAGATGAAGATGAAGACGAAGACGAAGAAGATGACAATGACGATGATGATGACAGTGATGATAGTAACGGTGATGATAGTAACATTGAGAAGGCAGCAGATGACACTTGGTAAGGACAATGGCAAATAATTATGGTGAGAACGATGAGTACAAGGACAAAGACATGATGTTGATGGGCAAGATGATAATACAAATGTTGATCAAAAAGAGAACCCTGATGGCAATAATGATAATACTGTTGTTGATAACAGCAACACGGCTTCTAGCATCCTCTCTACATGGCTGCAATCCCCCAGTGGCTGTCTGGTGAAAGTGGTTGTATTACGGTACTAATATCAATGGCTAAAGGCCATGTACCATATGGCCTGGATGACACGCGTAGGTGGGGGTAAATATGACAAACTCGCAACTCCCCAAAGTGATACCTATAAGGAAACATCCTATTTTTGTGACATAAATTTTTGAAAATTTATGACTAGCAGCAGCAACCTTAAGCATTTTTGTTAATCTATACATCTTGAGCATTGACTGCTTTTGCACAAACTATCATATCAGTAATTTTATGACTGGATTTTCTTTGCAACAGAGCTTCAAACAAAATTTGCAAAAATATCTGGCATACAAAAACAACCTTGTCTTACAATGTTCTGTTGCTAAGGGCAAAAGCTTGACAATGATTCCAAAGGTGAAGAACCTTTAAGAAAACACCTTTGAAGTTCAAGAGGTAATGGAAAGTAGCTTGAAACCATAACTGTTATCAGGAACTAGTGATCTTGAACTCGCCTCATGCTAATGTGTTATACACACAAGAATTGATAAGAAGTGGTTAAAGACACCCATCAGTGATCTATGTAAAAGCTTAAAATATTTGGAATTTGCAGGAATAGCTTATAGGTAATGAATAAGTCTGTGGAATTGTCAAAGTATTTTCTCAAATGAACAACTGACAATTAAGAAAAAAGAACAGTGCTGAAAAATGTGGATCTCTATTCAATTGTGTATTGCTGCAAGTGTCCACATACACAGGAGCCCCCAAGATTGACTAAAATGTCCCATTTTATCCTTTTTATTATTATCACTTGCAAAGAAGCTGGACACAGTACTCAACGAGACCTTGAGAACCATTACTGGTTGCCTCCGTCCAACTCCATCTGAGTTTTCTACCAGTGATTTCAGGCACTGCACCTGCAGTACTTTGGAGAGAACACCACATGCACAAACTGGTGAATAAGCTGGACAACAAGCACCTGCTGCATAACACTGTCATAGAATCACACCAGCTTGGCAGACAGAGACTGTGCTCTTGTCGACCTTTCTGTCGACACGCTGCTAAACTCTCCAGCTCCCCTTTCAACATCTTACAGACATGGAACACTGCCCGGCTAGAGACTTCAAGACCAGCCCAACTCACTATTACACCTATGACAGAACTACCACCTGGTAGCAATCTTCCATGCAAGTAATGGGTCACCTTAAACCGGATTCGCACAGGAGTCGCTCGCTTCAACAGCAATATGCACCGATGGGGCTGCGACCATTTCCAGCCTGCCAATGTGGTTCTCCATCACAGACTACGGATCACATTCTCAATGAGTGCCCTACCTTTCATCCACCGGTGGACATCTAGACTTCTCAAACCCCAAACAATCAACAGTGAGCTGGCTCCACTGTCTACAACATATTTAGCTGCTGCCTCATATTCAAGAAGAAGATCACTTGCAAGTTTGCTTTTTTTAAATGCCAAAATCTGATTTTTAGATATTTTCTGATCAACAGTGTGCATTTCAACTACTATTTTGATTGGTCAATTGGAAGGTAATTATATAATATTGAATTATATAATATTTGAATTGAATTGAATATTGGATGGCTGAGGTTGATAACAGAAAATATCGCCCGAGCCTAGATCAAATATCGGGCGAGTCGAAGACGAGCCTGATATTTTCTTGGCGAGGGCGATATTTTCTGTTATCAGCCGAAAAAAAGCCATCCAATATTATTATTATTATGCAAGAAGAAGCTGAATTGACAAAAAAAGTTTTAAAATAGCTTCAAAACTAATAAAAACAGAGTATTTGCTTGACGAGTTGCATGACCGAATGCCCAATATTTTTGCGTATTGTGCAGTGTTGGGCGGTACGAGCTAATCGCACTCTGGTATTGCACCACAGATGCATAATAATATCATGTATTGAGCAAAACAGAGATATTGATGGTTTACACAGATATAGAAGCACAATTTTGGTTGGTTACTCAGAGGGCTGTCTCATGTTGTATCCTGTAATGAGCCAGACAGATTATATAGGTGGTAGTGCCCAAAGGGTTTAGCAACCATTAGTGACTTTCTGCCCATTGTTTGCAAACCTATTTGCTTCACAAACTTATAAATCACATCAAGATGAAATCATTTAATCAGTGTAGACAATATCGTTCATAGACAAGGCGGTTCTTCGAACCACAAGTGTCGCCTGGTTGCGCGATCACTTGGTTTATAAGAAAAAATTGGCATAGAGAGCAAAAGCACTGGATAGAAGTGTTATGTTTTGTAGCCTGAAGTGCATTTCAAAAAGGTAAAACATGAAAAGGTTAACTGAAATATCTCAAAAATATGCAAATTAGCTAATTAAAATGCATAAATATGCAATTAATACAGCTGAAATCAACACATGTGCAACCTCACTCTATCACCCTACCAAATTTGAAGTAAAGGTCCGTTCATACTTCACTGCATTGCAGTGCAGTGCTGCAATGCAGCCTACCAAAATCGTCACTGCAATCACTTGCAGTATTGCAACGCAATGCAGTACTGCAACAAAGTTAAAATTATTTTAACTGGCGATGCAGCAAGATGCAGTGGGGTGCAGTCAGTGTTGCAGTATGCCAAATTTCTGCAAGTTTACTGCAACGTACTGCAACCCGTGACCTGCAGTGACCTGGGTTGACCTGCAGTGAATCGATTAGGAGTGCAGCGGAAGTGACGGAACATTGCAGTAAATTTACTGCACAGCAATGCAGTGCAGTGGAAGTATGAACGGACCTTAAATCAGGCATAGCGAAGCATTTTTAACCAAAATGTCTGAAAAATATGCAAACAAGCTAATTAAAATTCATGAATATGGAAATGATCATGCAAATAAAGCAGTCAAAAGCTACACACACCTCGCTCTACCACCCTATCAAGTTTGAAGTAAATCGAGCATAGCGTTTAGCCAGCAGAGCATTTTATAAAAGGTGAACCAAAATGTCTGAACAATATGCAAATAAGCTAATTAAAATTCATGAATATACAAATAATGCAGCCAAAAGCTACACATGATATTGTGACACCTTACTCTATCACCCTATCAAGTTAGAAGTAAATCGGGCATAGCGTTTAGCCAGCAGAGCAAAAAAAAAAAAAAAAAAAAAAATGAACTATGCCCGCTCTTCCCAGGGCATAGTTCATTTTTGGTTCAATTCTTGAAGCTAGTTGAATTAATGCCTCCACTTTTAACCAATCAGATGACAGGGATCTATATATGAGGTATATAACAACTACTGTTTTGATTGGTCACTTGGAAGGTAGTATCATGTATTGAGCAAAACAGAGATATTGATGGTTTACACAGAGATATAGAAGCACAATTTTGATTGGTTACTCAGAGGGCTATCTCATGTTGTGTCCTGTAATGAGCCAATCAGACAGATTATATATGTGGTAGTGCCCAAAGGGTTTAGCAACCATTAGTGACTTTCTGCCCATTGTTTGCAAACCTATTTGCTTCACAAACTTATAAATCACATCAAGATGAAATCATTTAATCAGTGTAGACAATATCTTTCATAGACAAGGCGGTTCTTCGAACCACAAGTGTCGCCTGGTTGCGCGATCACTTGGTTTATAAGAAAAAATTGGCATAGAGAGCAAAAGCACTGGATAGAAGTGTTATGTTTTGTAGCCTGAAGTGCATTTCAAAAAGGTAAAACTGAAATATCTCAAAAATATGCAAATTAGCTAATTAAAATGCATAAATATGCAATTAATACAGCTGAAATCAACACATGTGGCACCTCACTCTATCACCCTACCAAATTTGAAGTAAATCAGGCATAGCGAAGCATTTTTAACCAAAATGTCTGAAAAATATGCAAACAAGCTAATTAAAATTCATGAATATGGAAATGATCATGCAAATAAAGCAGTCAAAAGCTACACACACCTCGCTCTACCACCCTATCAAGTTTGAAGTAAATCGAGCATAGCGTTTAGCCAGCAGAGCATTTTATAAAAGGTGAACCAAAATGTCTGAACAATATGCAAATAAGCTAATTAAAATTCATGAATATACAAATAATGCAGCCAAAAGCTACACATGATATTGTGACACCTTACTCTATCACCCTATCAAGTTAGAAGTAAATCGGGCATAGCGTTTAGCCAGCAGAGCAGTTTTAAAAAGGTTAACAGAAATATCTGAAAAATATGCAAATAAGCTAATTAAAATTCATGAATATGCAAATAATGCAGCCAAAAGCTACACATGATATTGTGGCACCTTACTCTATCACCCTATCAAGTTAGAAGTAAATCGGGCATAGCGTTTAGCCAGCAGAGCATTTTAAAAAAAGGTTAACCGAGTCATACGGACGGACGGACACACAGAATTTTGGACTAGTATGTGCCTCCATGAATATTCGTTCAGGCGACACAAAAATCAAAAATATCCTAAATAATGTAACTGATTACAACAGTGTCAACTGATCAAAATTGTATAGTTATACATGCAATGTTTCTGAATTTGGCTGACTTGCTAAGTCTATACGGACAGACACTCATCAACTGGCAGATTATGGCTTTGTAACATCATATTACCATTTGCACAGGTTAGATGCATGCTTACTTCCAAATGTGAAAACTGGATTTCAATGATTTTCATTGTATTCTGGTCGTGAAAATCACTGAGAGTGCCTTTTTAAAATTTCACAAAATTAGGTATTGATTCTCTATCTTTGTTGCCACCTATGGTATAGGTAGCGCACTTGACTAGTTTAAATATGACAACCTTCACATAGGCTGTGTACTTGAATGTAAAATAGATTTTTGGGGGCAACAAACATGCGAAATAGGAAATTCTTTTGTCAAAAATATTGATCAAACAAATGAATTCCACATTTCACATCTTACATGAATCTATTGTAAGTTTTCATTTTCATCTATTTATTGTACATACCTACAGCATATCCAAAGCATCCAAGCAATACATGAAAAGAAATAGAGAAAAACAAAATAAAATATATGATTAATATCAGAGAACATACTTTGGTAATGGCTGACAATGGCTGGTAATGGCTGGCACAATTTAAAAAACAATGTCAGGCAGAGTATTGTAATCTGTGAATAAGTATCTTGTTAATTACCATATTGTTTGTAATAAACACCCTGGGGACATGAAACTTTTAAAAAAGGACATGTTTTTTTTATTATAGGTCGTTTCTTCAGTTTGCAATTACAGTTACCATTGCAAACCATAGAAAGCCAGGAATACCCCAGTGCTCCTGCACAAAAGGGATCAATGTTTGAATAAGCTCAATAACATCAACAATGACTGTATCAACAGCTGTACAAAAAAGCACTTCTGCCTACTAAAATGGTCTATTTAACACACTTTATATGGAGCGATACAATTTCTAAGAAAATCTACATTTTAAAGGTGCAACGGGAGATTTCAAGTCATCCATATTTTCTGTGACATGCAGTGATTTCATATAGATTAGACACTGAATAGATTCCCTATCCTTTATTTGGCTACAGAAATAACTTAAATGAAAACAAAGAGTAATTTGTATATGCTCATATTTCAATAGAGAACATAAGTATTTGTTCCTATAGGAAATTAGAAATTTCAAAATTTTTGTACCAAAGAAACAGTTCTCAGCTTTAATCCTTTCACATGGGGATATTTTTGTTAGAGAGCTTTACACATGCAGTGCAAAAATCAGAATTTTCACATTTTTTAGGGACACCTGTTATTTGAAATCTCTCATTGCACCTTTAATTTGACAATGTACTGAATGAGTGGTGCACATAATAGCATGTTAGGGTTAGGGTTTAGGCTATGGTTAGGATTAGGGTTTTAATAATTTCATGATGCTTACAGGTAAGACACAAACAAGGCTGTACTTGTCCAAACCTTGTACTGATGATTAGAAGTTATCAGTAACAAATTTACTTGTACACCACTCAAATGATACTCAGTATCTAAGAATTCATCCTCTATAACGGTCTTGCATCTTTCAAATAGATAAAAAAGTCTCGACTCAAAATGAAGTTTTGCATTGGAACCAAATCCTTCACATAATCAGAACACATGTTATCACATTACTATTATTAAGGAAAAGAAACTAAAGGAATTCAATCCGGAATTTAGTTTTGTTCTGTCAAGACAACTGTAATATGGTATGCCATTCTTAAAATGTGTCAAACTCACTAAGGACTATTGCACAGTGTTAAGATTCACCCATATGTGCACATGCTGTTATAAAAACACATTCTGCAAAGTACATTATCATCTTTCTGTTCACTTGATATCTGTACTTCAAACAGTTTCACTTAAACAATATTATATTCATCCTCTAGGATTGACATCATTTGTTTGCAGGAAGTCTACAAAGAAGATGCATATTATTATTAAGCTTAGTATGTACTTTCAAGTTGTTAGAGTGACAGAATTTGGTCTTGCACTTAAAATACAGGTTGAGAAATCCCTGTATTTTAGAATTCTAACAGCTTCTAACAGCTTCTAACAGGCATCTAAATAAAGCAAGTCCCTTTGGTGTTAACTTGGAAGAACAAGAAGCTTTTTTTATTGAATTTTATCATCACTGGATGACCGTCAGAGTGATTATGTAATGTCTTAACAAGCACAACTTATGTCCTTGCCAACCCACAAGAACTAGATAACCGTAATGGACGTTAGTTAGCTTTACAGAACATTCAGAGAGGGCAGTCAGCCGACAAGTCATACAACACCATGGAACTATATAAGAGGAAGAAGTGAATCGCGTGTATTATGGAATAGTCCAAGCCCGTAACCGCTTTCTCTCACACTCAGCGCGCCGTGGTCATTGTTGCGCAAGCACTCGCGCGTCGTCACTGTTGGTGCGCAAGCACACGCATATAAAAATCTGTGCGTCACGCGTTATGTTATCAGTGTTGCATTTCCCCAGTGTTCCATTGTCTGATCGGCCGATTTTTCTGCAAAAATTATGCGAAAATCAATCGATGGAAGAAACCATGCATCTAAAAAGATTCCTGCATTCCTAATGCACAAAAAGTCTCCCGATGACCCCCGTTAATTTTGCTTAGGAAAAGAGATATTTGAGTCCGAAAAAAAAAAAAAAAAAAAAATGGCATGGATATGCGAACATAACCTGCAAGTGGTTGGCTTGAAATCTGTGTATTAAAGGCAAGGCAGTACTTTTTATCTGATTCTGTAATTTCTATACGTGCGTATCAAAATTCCCACTTGAGATCGAAAAGCCTTTCCCGGTGAATATCACAGATTTTCAGCGCGATATTGTGCACCATGATCAATACAGTTTGACCTCAAACACAAACATTATTTATCGTTGTTCTTTCTGTACTGGTGTAAACCACAATCACTGGTTTAGTGTAGATTTTGAGACGCCGTCGATGTATGTCTATTTGTGGGAGACGGTATGACAAATTTCCTCAAATACTTCATTTTTTTTCACTATTTGGTGGTTTGCTTCTACATTAAAGCAGTTATATGGAATTGTACACACTTATCTCTGATTTATAAGTTAAGAACATGCATTTCCACATTTTTTAGTTTCTCTCGCATTATCGCTGCTAATCCCTTTAACTTGGAAGAACAAGAAGCTTTTTTTCTTGAATTTTATCATCACTGGATGACCGTCAGAGTGATTATGTAATGTCTTAACAAGCACAACTTATGTCCTTGCCAACCCACAAGAACTACAATCCTTGTAAAAGAACTTGGAACACCCCGCGCTTTCTTAATGCAATCAAGCGTGATACTTTGCTGTGAGTGAATATAATCATTCTCCAAACTCCAAGAGAAAGCAGGAGCTGGAGCATTGTTTTACCCTTCCCCCTTCCCCATCAGACAATGTTGAGACCCCTTCACAACACGATCAAACGTTGGCCTCTGAACAACATAGTACAGAGGAGCGGGCACATTTGTTTACACCTGAATGCACGTATTGTTCCACAACTTTTTGCGAGGATTGTAGATAACCGTAATGGATGTCAGTTAACTTTACAGAACATTCAGAGAGGGCAGTCAGCCGACAAGACACACAACACTTATTATTTTCTTTTCTCAGACCAGCAACTGACCTATATACCCATTGTATAAACAAAGCCTGGAGAGGACACGAATGAGGGTTCTTGACGTCACATGCTGACATTACAATGCATTCTTATGGGGAATGTAAAATTAGTAAATAGATAATAGTATCTGTGCCGGTTATGTCAAAACGTCCATTTGCACCTTTGAGGTCATTTAATTTGCTTACAACCCATGCCTTTTACTGTGACAAGGTCAAGATACACAGAATTATTCTTCTGATCTAAAAATTGAATATGGGTCTGGTAATGCAAAGGTACCCATGTGATATAGGAAAGGATCAGGTATGGATGGATGTACACTGTTCCTAATAGTGGAGCGGTTTGGACTGCAAAATTGTCGACAACCCCTCCCCTCGGTACAACAAAACGCAACCACTTCTATTCGAAAGATAATAATAAATAATTTAACAAAATGATGGTTGTGGTCAAAAACTTTGGTGGCAGGGGTGTTTTGGGGTAAAAAAATCATGTTTTTGAGCTAAAAACTTAAGAAAACCAAAATTTATTAATTTCCTAGCAAAACAAATTTTAATCATGATGCAATACTATCAATCTCTGACAATTATATTATAGATTTCTGTTTTATACAATATATAAAGGGTCTAGAATTTTAGCCCCAAAATCACTTTTTTCCTAAAAAAACATGCTTTTTACCACATGTCACCACAACGAGTATACCTGATCCCTTTATGCAATGTATAAAACCTATATCAATAACAAAAAGGATACCATAAAAATAAGATTGTAATATTTTTACTTTAAAAACAATTTAAAAAAATAATTTCGCTTAATTTGCAGCCCAAAATGCATTTTTCGGCCTAGAAATAATCCCTGCCACCAAATATTTCAACCACAACCATCATTTTCTTAAATCTCATATATTTATCCTTCAAATAAAGGTGGTTGTGTTTTGTTGTACCGAGGGGAGGGGTAACTCGAAAACTAGAGCACTTTTCAAAGCGCGGCCACTCCGTTATAAGCTAAATATGATGAACAGTCTTTTGCCATATTAAGGCTGCCATGTGATACCCACAAAGTAGCCATGTGATAGCCATGTGATTCTAATGAGACAACATGTGCTATACATTGTATGCAAGGGTCATGACCCTTGCATACAATGTATAACATGTATGTCTCATTAGAATCCAAGGCTATATTGCTGGTAAGCTAAATATGAGTTGTACCAAGTTAATCCTCTGAGCTCTATCTAGAGGCAATTCTGGTTGGACAGAATTCATTTTTATTGCAATTTGTATCAAAAATGTCAAGATTATGCATTTTCTATACTATATATCAAAATGAAGCATTTATGATGCATATTCAGAATCAGCATAAAAATGCATTCAAATGAGTACAACCAGTCTATGCCTAGTCTTTGGTAAGTGGTATTTGCAATGGCTTCTTGAATGATATGCAGTCATATGCAAAGCCATATCAAAAGCCACTGCTTTATGTGGTTATAACCTATACAGAATCTATCAGAGTTGAAAAAGTTATGTAACCTACAAAGATAAACAGCCTTGCAAATAATGCAGTTATGAGGCAGGTCACTCACACTTTAGGATTTTCAAATTACACCTAATAGATAAAGACTAGTACAATTCATCCCCTCCACATACCACCCTAAGCTACATATGGCACGCATATGTATATTATTAACATTTTAATCATTCATTGCCACCGCATTCAAACACTTTAGGCAAATTCAATCGCTTCATGTACACAAATGTAGGGGTTGAATTATGTGCAGTTATGCTCGCTGGGTATATTTAAAGGGCAGTGAACATTCAAATTGTAATCTGCTGATTTGAAGCTGGGCAAGCTGACTGGAAAAATACATTAACCCCGGGGGTGTACCGGACAATATTATTGGTTGTACATTGGGTTATAAGATATATTTAGCCCAGGGGCGGTGCCAGGGGATGGCAGGAGGGCAGCCGCCCCCCTGAGAGTTTCAAAATTTAGGAAAAACAAGGGTTTTACGCAATAAATTGGCAAAAAATTAGGGTTTTTTAACAAAAATTAGTTCATTTTGTACTGTTTTGCCCCCCCCCCCAATGATGTTTTGCCCCTCCTATGATTTTACCCTGATGCCGCACATGATTTTGCCAATCAGAGATACGGTAAGAAAACCTTAAAGGTTTCACTGAGAATATTAATTAGTCAAAAAGTGTCTTATTTGACTAATTAAATATTAGTCATGCATATTATTTCTTTTATAATCCACAAAATAGTGCAAAAAGTGGTTTGAATTAAAAGAATGCTTTTTAAAGAGAACACTTCAGAGGTTTGTACTACAGGACAAAAATAGAAAATAATCCAAAAATCAAGTTTTTAATTTGCATGCTGTCCTAATCAGGACTATGGAAGTATGCTTGTATTTTCTGTCATGCACGACAGAAAAATACTAATTTTTTTAGCATAAAGATGATGGTGTTTGGCTATAGTCACTTTTAGTAATAATTTAAGGGTGCACTTTTATGGAAATGTCCTCGTGTCTCTTGTAAGCGCAAACTGAAGGAATTTCATATTTTGTTGAAAATGAGCATGTATCGCTTTAATATGTTAAAAAGGGTGTATTTCCTTAGTTTCTTCTCACTGATTTTGATCAAATGTTCTTGTGTCAATAATGAATTCAATGATTTTTCTTCCATTATTCAAAATGTTACCAAAACACAATTAACTCGCGAGCATAATGAATACATCAATGAAAAAAAAAATGCTTTATTATTTCACAGCATCAGTGTGGCATGAATATGGCAAAACATTCAGCAAGGTCTCTCAGCATTATTACATGGGTTGCAGAATTCGCCCCAGGACTACAAATGGATCAAAACACGTGGAAGATTCACTTTACGGGATGGTTAAAAGGTCTTTGACCAAATAACAGTGCTTACGTGACTCCCAATGTACTTCTCCCATTTAAATCACGTCAATGGACATGACGCCATGATTCATCTATGGGTATTAGCATTTGTGCCTTCTTGTTTCATTACAGGCACAAAATGTGATGTTTTGACCAATGTCACTGGACGCTGTACATTTCTTCTGATTTTAATTTTGGTTAAGGGCACATTGCATCTGATTTTGTTACCAATGCCGATGGGTTTTTAGCACAAATTTTTTCCATGTTTTGTAAAGGTGACAAGATTGGACTTCTTGACCAGCATCTCTGGGTGTTTGATTAAAGGCATGTAATAGCAATTTATTTATGAATGCTGTGGTTCATAGCACTTGTACCTTCATATTCCATTAAAGATACTCTCTAAAATCCTTGGACTTATTTTTAAATCTAAGAGATTTTAACCTAAATGGATCAGAAGATGATCTTGTGGTGGGATGGTCCCGTCTGTTGCTACCGCTGAATTCGACAAACTTGTTGATATCGAGGTCATAATGACCACTTTTACATCTAAAAAGAAATAACAAATCAGTCTTGTCTCTCCTGAGGGTGAGTGGAAGGAGATTGAGGCTCGTAAGTCTCGCTTTATAGTCCTGATCAGGATAATGCATAATGAATTTGGTAGCTCGCCTTTGGACACCTTCCAAAAGCTGAATGTTTTGTTTTGATGTACCACTCCAAAGGCAGCTACCATATTCAAGGTCACTCCTGATCAGGGATCTATAAAGGGTTGGCTCATTACTGGACACAAAACGACATAACATTCTGAATAACTAATCAAACTAGAGCTTCTATATCTTTAAGTAAACCATGCCACCATTCTTACAGTATCTCTAATTTGTCCATTACACGATATTACCTTGCAAGTAACCAATCATAATTGTGCTTAGATGCCATTAGAGGCAGGTAGTACCCAAGGGGTTAAGCTGTAATTTTGAGGGGAAAAGATAAGTCATTACAAGTATCATTGCGGATCATTAGCAAACATTTTACCGATTCCTTTCAGAGAAAAATAATGTTATTTTTGTTCCATTGGGTCCCCTTGCATCATTATGATTTTCTATTTATACAAATACAAGAGACTAATTGAATTGACATTTGATAGAAAGATGACAATACAGTCACAATATTGCAAAGAATCAAGGATTGTACAAGTATCTCATTAAGGAATTCTCAGAAAGTAACATGCATAATGTAACATAAGCATAGAAAGTGTATTTTTATCCCATCACGATTCTGCAGGGAAAAATATAGTTGCTCAAAGATTTTTTTTTTATAAATTTTACTATTGATGATTATTCATTTTCATCACAATACTTGGAATCAGCATGAATGCATTTAAATGAGTACAAACAAGCCCAGTCTTAGGTTATTGATTTTTGATATGGCTTCCCAAACAAAGTTGTCAAGAGCCAATGACTAATGCGTTATACACTCCATGGCCCGATCGCTATACTTTGTTCATCACCAAATAGGCAAAACTCTTCACACCGTGAATTGATATAGAATAGTGTGGTCGCAACTGCAAGCAACACTACTGCAGCAGACGCAGTGCATGATGTACACGCGGCACACGCTTGTGGCAAGAGGCGTGCGTGTAAAATGGGATTATTTTCACGCGTGGAGAAACAAAAAATCCGAATAATATTTGCCTATTAGGTGATGAACAAAGCATAATATCCTCATCCTCAGAACCCACAAATTTATAAAGTGGTCAAAACTTTGGTGTCTCATTTACCCTGTGAATTGTTAGGTGTAAAAGATGTTTGGTTTGAATGTTATTAGCAATGGGCGAAAAGATACCTCAGTTTGCTCAACTAATATTTATTCTGCACAGTATTCTATGGACCTACAAGATCACATTTTTATTGGTGTGAAACACTACAGATGGGGTATTGGGGGCAAGGTGATTCAATCAAAATGGAAACTTTGAATTGGGTCATCTCCTTTAAAAATGTCTCATCACTTTTTAACTATGTGCGAAGTAATACGAGATTTCTAGTCAAATTTGACTAGAAAATCTTGTGAATTTGACCAGAATCTTGTCAAACTTGACTATATTCTGGTCAAGTTTATTAAGATTCTCCAGTCAAATTTGTTTCGAAAATCTTGTAAGATCATATTTAACGCGATATTTTAAGAGACTAAACTAAGGTTGAAAAGTTACAAGATAGTTAGTGTGCGTATAACACATTAATGTTTGAGCTCTTTGTTAGGATCTCTTATTCTCAGTTACATGAGGTTGGGAGGTTTGAATAACAGAAGCTCGTATCAAACCAACAGAACAAAATTCAGTTTCAAATGCACTCCCACCCCCATGAGTTTATATGTCTGTCTGTCTAAAGGAAAAAGCATTCAAAAATAATGACTGACAAACAAAGCAGTTACACAAATTGTGTCAATCAAGGTAATACACCACTCTATCTTACAATTTAATAATAAATTAATCAAGGAGGACACATGTGGTCCAGTGATACAAGGATCAACTCATGACCTAGAGGGCATGGGTTCGATTCCTGCTGTGGCCAATGTGTTGTGCACTTGGGCAGGGCACTTCACCTCGCCTCTCTCCACGGCCACCCAAGTGCAAAATGGGGAGCTGTTAGTCCATTGAGCACCGCCCAAAGCTGTGAGTATGCCTTGGGCATTTGTATGGCAGCTGTACTCATTCAGATTATGAATGGCCAAAACCAGCTGCAGTTCATGTCCAAATCAAATACTTCCACATTTTCTCACCCATATTCTCCAGTATCTTATCACCAAGAAACTCAATAATTTACCAACTCACAATGTTACACCTCCCAAAAAATAAGTATCCAAGTTGTCCATCCATTCTTCACATCAGATCCGACCCACATCCAGCTCAATCATTAGGCGTCCAAATCGGTAACACATGTTGCCCTCTTTTCAACATCTTAGTAGCTAGGGGCTGTGTATCTTTCACAGTCTTATCAATAGTTGTCTTGCACATCTTACATAGATTTTCTCGGTGATTAGCATTCAATGATTGGTGATGACAAGTTCCTTTCACAATAACTGAGCAGGGTTCTTTTTTTCATCACATGCCCTAAAGTCAAACCTTTTTTGCAGGTTTAGTGTGAATAGCAAGGTGTATTATTGTATTTAGCCAACTCATACAAACAATAATAAGTAGGTTGAAGTTGAAGACCATCATTTTTTTCTTAGATGATGTCTTGGTGTAGTTCATTCCTCTGCCACATCTTTGAATTTCATACTGCCACTCTCATCACCTACCAGAAACTTTAACACCATGTTGATGATGCATCTTGAGTGACATACTGTAAGTTTTCAGAATTATTTTAATATAAAGTGGTTTGAACCAATTGACAACATAATCTGCAAGTGGTAGGCTTGAAATCCGTGTATTAAAGACAATGCACTACTTTCTATCTGATTCCGTAATTTCTATATGTGTGTATCAAAATTCCGACTTGAGATAAAAAAAGCTTTTCCCGGTGAATATCACAGATTTTCAGCATGATATTGTGCACCATGATCAATACAGTTTGACCTCAAACACAAACATTATTGATTTTTGTTCATTCTGTACTGGTGTAGACCACAATCAGCTGTTTAGTGTAGATTTTGAGACGCCGTCCCTGTATGTCTATTTGCGGGTGACGGTATGACAAATTTCCTCAAATACTTCATTTTTTCACTATTTGGTGGTTTGTTTCTACATTAAAGCAGTTATATGGAATTGTACACACTTGTCGCCTATTTACGAGTTAAAAAAATGCATTTCCACATTTTTTTTCGATTCTCCCGCATTATCACTGCTAATCCCTTTAAATTATGCTAGGAGGGTTTTTTCTTTGATTAGCACAATTTGTTCAACTGCCGACCAGACTACACAATATATAGATAACCATCTGTCTAGCAACAGGCAGAATTGGATGACACAAAAGCCTGAAGGAATCCACTCAATGTGTCCAAGAAACAGACTCTCAAACAAGTGTGTGAATTTGATTGAATTGGATTTGTTCCATGAAAAACTAAATTTAATCTACAAATACCTTAGAATATCCTTGACCATGATTAATTTACAATTTGAATGCCCTCAAAAACTTGTTCAACTTCATGGACATGTTTTGCCAACAGTTTCAATTTAATACCAGAGTAATTGTAGTGAACCTCAATAACTAACAATGATATCTTCAGTAGATAGTAATGCGGTTGTCCTATAGTTGAACTGGTGTTTGTGCAATTGGACCTAGTGTATATAGATATAAACAACTGTCAGTGTTTGTCAGGTCAGGTTTCTTTGAGGGCCTGCTACTGGTACCCTGGTACCCAGTACTCCCTGTCCCTGGGCCGAGTTGTCGCCGGCTAAACTGTCACCCCCATCGGGTTTCTAAGAAAATCCGGTGAGGAGGGTAGCTGGTTACCCTGGTAGAACTAAAAAGAAGATCTACCTACAAGGGTGTTGGCTCTGGAGAGCTAAGGCGGCCATCCAGCACATTGACGTCAGGAAGGGTATCCGGTCAATTATCTTTTGCTCCAATAAATCCTCACACAGCAGTACTGCTGTGGATGTGAGGTGAATCCAGCCACCCCGTTAGCGGGGACAAAACCAATCACAGATCTATGAGCTACCTAAGTCTCTGTGAATTTGGCATTCTTTCTTCCATTAAAACTTTGCTCCCTTAATGAGATGCCAGGTGTGTGAATTTGTTGCTCAAACTGTAAAATTGCATACAAACTGTTATGTTTGCATACTTTTGAGGGCTTTTTGGGTGGCAATTCACAATTCCCAAACATCTCCTTTACCGAACTAATTATTTAAGTCATAATAAGTTTTAGACTTGGGTGGTACTTGTATAACAATAGGGATGCATATTTTATTGCCTTCTGGTTGTACACTAAGTGATATAAGTTCATACCTTGGCAAGAGTTACCATAAACACTACCATGGAGGTCCTATGATGGAAATACAAAGTACCACTAACACTCTTTAAAGAAAATAAAAGAATATTGCTATCTCCCACTGATTACAACTCTTATACATAGCACACATACATATCCCTGCCATTTAAAGCAATATTCTTAAACAGCTGTGAAAATGTAAGTAATTTAATTGGCTGATGCCTGGGTTCAATTCGACAATTGAACCCAGGTATTACACGCTGCGTATTGACGTTATTTTTAGGTTGAAGCGCTCGCATCATACCGCGTTTAGCTACGTTCGCGCGCGCATGCCAATGTTGCGTATGATCGTTGCGTTCAGCGGGTTGTTCGATTGTTGTCACTGGGTGGTGGCAGTCCTTTCTTGTTGTATTTAAGCCGTAAAGTATCGCGAAATTGGGTTAAAGATGACCTTAAACGTTAAAGCTGTTTAAGAATGAGAATAAAGGTATGATTTTGGGAACCAGTACTCTCTTTACGACGAACTGAAACCGACGACACCATTATTTTTGCGTGGAAAAACTCGGCCTCCGGCCTCCTTCTTCCACTTAAAATAATGGTATCGCCTTGGTTTCAATTCGTCGGAAAGAGAGTACCGGTTCCCAAAAATCATACATTTATTCTCTAAATAGCACATTTTTTTAAGAGCACCCCAATTTTCAAATTTGGGAGATTATGCACAGTTGTATTTGTAATTGTCTATATAGTAAACTATACCTGTTAAGAGTAATACTCAAAAGTGTGCATGCACCATTAAAGAAGTGATTTTTTTTATTTGGGGATCTCCAATCCTACTTCAAAGGCAACCCTGGACACATGAAATATCTGTCTGTCCATTATGAAATAGCACAATCTCACAAAAACGATGCTAAAATAACTTGCGTGACCCAACAGAACAGCTAATGGATGAGCGTTGACATATTGAAATGTTATCAGCGGCCCTTGAATTATTATAGGGATTCAATATTAATTATTCTAATTACAAAATTCATTCTTATGTGACACAGAGAGAGGTTAAAGCTTTACCATTCACAGGTAAGTTTACTAGTTTACTAGCCATGCAACTGTGCAAAAATCTCATTTTTGTTTTAAATCAGGGGTGCTCTTCACAAAAAAATGTACTATTATTACTTATTATTGATGGATGCTACAATGTGACATAACACAATCTGCCTATATAGTCCACTCAATCTATGAAAAATACTAGGTACACCTGGACAAAATTGCTACAGAAGGTTTTATTGCTGTAACTAGCAGTAAAAGATCTCCCAAACAACATATCACAAAGGTAGAAAAAGGGAAGCCTGGCAAGACATGCTAATTTGCATTTATCTTACGTGGATGTATACGCCCATATTTCAACAAAGGTATATAGCTCATAAATGCATGTTTAGGGAGATTTTCCATTTTTCTGTTAGTATTTGAACATGTTTTACATTGCTATACCTGCAAGGTGTGTAGCACTTGCAATTGATATATTAAAAGTGGAAAGTGAGGTCATTATTCAAGATGCACCCAATTTTCCCGCCAAAATAGATTTTGCATTCAAGATGATTTGTCAGACTGCAATTGGGATTGGGGAGATCTTTATTTATGGCAATTATTATCAGAGAGTATTTATTCAAACACATTGGGTCAACTATTAGTGCGGGGGGGGGCACTCCCTATGTGAAGTGGTGGGTATATGCCTCGGACAGGTAAAAAATAGGGTCCTTTCAGATAAAATGTACCCAAAAATATCGGGGTTGGAAAACGGGTTGAAATATCAGCACAAAACTCATACAGATGGGGGTTAGAGGGTGAGAGCCATTCTATCAAGATGAAAACTTTATTTACTTAAATTGAGTCGTCCACTTATAATGTGTGGTATATACCACGAATATAGAGACAAAAATGGCACATCGGTTTAGGCAAAATTAGCATGTCTTGCCATGCTTCCTTTTTTTCTACCCTTTTTTGATATGTTTGATTCGGAGAGGGTTTGTACAACAGTTACAGCAAGAAAACCTTCTGTAGGAGTTTTGTCCAGGTCATACGTATATTGAGTGGGCTACTAGTTATCTGATGTTTCACAAGAGCTGAGAGAGAGAAAAAAAAATGGGGGGACATTCTCCCCATCACGAGAAACTAGTCTTTTATGGAACCTGGCAGTGGCCTCCAGGTCGGGATGATCATGCATCTGCACGGTTGTCACTATGCAGTGCATGAACACTTATGAGCATGTCCTGACCACAATGGCATAAGCAGATTGCTTTAGACAATACAATGTTATGCCAATTCGTGAACCTGGGGTTCCTACCGGTAATCATTTTTTACCGAAATCCTATCCCACAATGCACCAACGGATGTCGTGTTTCGATTTCGAAAAGAAAAGGTTACATGCACACTTGGGATTTTCCTCAGAAAATGGGCTGTATAACACTAATATGCTGCATGCACAGCCGAATTTTACAGGCACAGAGCAAATGTGAGCATCATCTGGCATGTAAAATGCCCTCATAAATCGAACACTGAACTGCATGTATCCGTCGATATCATCACTCCCTGACGCTCGCGGTTTAGTGCGCCTCTTTAAACTACTCGCACATTTTGTGGCGCAAAAATTACAAGGCATTCAAAGAGTGCTCGTTACTGGTAAAATTTATGTACATGCAAACGGTTTTCGCACAGTATGACAGAAAAATGACCGTATGACACAAAAACCCATAGAATAATGTCTATTTATTTTATGGCACTCATTACATCGTTGGTGCAGTTGTGGGATAGGAATTTGCTAAAAATATTTCTGGTAGGAAACCCATGATCCACGTATTCTAAGCAACACACTGACTTGTGGCTTTCAAAATCTGTCACAGGTCATGATCAATGCAGGTTGTCATAAGGTCATGTGACACTCTATGTCCTGACCACCTATTGATAGCAATCTATGGCCAATTGAAGGCAACCAGCTGGCAGTGGGCTTCACATCTGTGAATGATCTGGGTGGATTAAAACTACTTATCGTGTTGAAATCTTTAATCCAGCAATAGAGACCTTTCCCGATGTTTACCTAGCAATTGCAGACACCAACACTACAAACTGTTTTCAAATTCACATTAGTAAAGGGGAAGATGACTCAAATAATTGTTTTTATTGGCTTCTATATATATGCTCTAAATACTGCTTAAATACTGCTTAAATACTGTTTAATAACTACACAATTCCCTTAATTCAATCTACAGCTCAATTTCCCACCTACACATGCTATATCAAAGCAAATTAAATCCAGTCAGTAATGTTAAAAACACCCTTATCAAATGCCAGCAAATTGATTAAATTCAGACAAAGATTTTTCCCAATTTGGACAGCGATCTGAAGGCTTGTGCTACTGAATCGTTCCTTTCGATCAGCCCTATTCAGGATAAGAGTATTTTTGCGTGGAATTTTTTCACAAATTTTGTGTAATCCCTTGAAAAATATATTGTGTAATAGAGCTAAATTGTACTTTGTGTGTGAATGCAGAGAAGGTCATAAGTGAAATAGCTGCCGTGTGATACATCTGTTGTGTGCTGGCCATGTATTAGGATAACCAATTTTACACTTTGTCTTGAGCTCAGTGGCTCTTGAAAGGTTCTTCAGGTGACTTTTGTCACCTGAAGCCCCCCATTTCAAGAGCCACTGACGTCAAAGACTTGGCATAATAGTATGTTGATGGGATTTCTGACAAATGGCGCTATTGCACTTACAACTTCTTGTAATCACACGATGACTTTTTAATGATTCTGCAAAAGGAGCAATGCACACAATTTCTAAAATATTTAAATATTGTAACAATTTAATAGTGCAAAAAATAATGTTTACGCGTACTCTCTGTTTACACCATGACGCACGTCACAGAATCCAACCATACGAAACAGCCAGTGAACTTGCTTTTTGTGTGACACCCCCCCCCTCACTGCAGACTATCATCAAATGTGCAAATGTCTATGAGAATAAGTTTGTCCCACTTCAATTCCCATTCCTTCCCCACCCCCAAACTTCCCAATCATGGTTCTGGGCACTTAAAAATAAAATACTGCACATTGTTTGAATAAACAAAACCGCTTCACACCATTCCCTCCGAAAATATCCTGTAGATATATTGTGCTTATAGACTCAGCTTGAGCTGTAAGTGGTACAGTTGATGAGACAATACACTATCATCTGCACCATTAAGAAGATGGCTTTAACAGTGACAGTGACCAGTGAGGAATGGGAATGAAAGCTGTCTTACTGCCAGGACGGGCAGGATGGTAACCGAAATGGTATGTTTTGGCAAATGGGTAAAGGAATGGGCAGAAAGGTAAAATTTGAAAATAATTAATTATTTGTTTGAATTTTTTTGTTGGCATTATATCTATAACATGTGAGGTATATAAAAAAAACCCTATCATGTCAGAATACAAACTTAATTAAAACGTTAGAATTTTTTGCTCAAATGTTTGCTTTGGTTATAAGAGGGATAAAAAGGCTTTCCGAAAACGTTTATTTGGTGTCATTTGGGACTTCTGGAGGAAGAGTTTGCCTATTTTTCTGAGACACTTAAAAATCCAGTTTGGCCGATTTAGCCAAACAACAGATACGTCGTTTACATAGAGTAAATGGTCTTCAGCATGGATTTGAGTAAAAACATTTAACACCAAAGTCTATGTTAAACAATAGAAGGGGGGAGATACTGTACTGATTATAAAAATAAATCCCGGAGATTCAAAAGAAAAGGCTTGAGTGAAAAATTGTATCAATTTCCAAATAACAGTCACGATAGGCTGTGTAAGACCACAGTTTACTTTGGGTTCACAAGATTCCACGGTTTTAATCTACATCGCAACTTGGGAGCCAAGTGAAAACTTTAGAAGGTTTTGTATTCCCCGCTTGAAAAAACAGTGAGATATTTAATTTTTAGAGTTTTAATTCCAATTTATTTACAAGAAAATTGCAGC
>JAMKCH010020413.1:0-30638 GCA_023653785.1 Ophioderma brevispina
ACCACTGGTTTGGGTTTTAAAATGGAATTCCAATAAGCTGCAATGCAGGGCTGTAAATGAATGCAACTATCAAATCCTGAAAGTAGGGATTTTTTTCGGAATCCTGAAAAAAAAAATGCGTAAATTTAAGCCAAAAAAGGGCCAAAAAGGCTGAAAATAATAAAAGTGTAGAAATTGAGTAATCCATGATTTCTGAAAATTCAGGAAATTTCCTGGAAATTTATATCCCGAATGGAATTATGACGTGTTGATTGTTAACTCTATAATCTTCTAAAAAAGATGCCGGAAGAGTTCCATATGCACCCCCCGCCTTTTTTTAATATTGTACAGGAAACAAAATCCTTTTTCTTCTGCCTTACACTACACTAACCAAACCCCTAAGGCCCCCCAAAAGAATTTGTTATGTATGTAGAACTTCGAAGAGGGGTACATATGGACCTCTAGCCCCAAGATGCCTACATAAAATGATTTGTGACTTCCTTACCTAAATCTTACTATTGCCCTAATGCCAGGGTCTTTTAGCAACTGCTGTTCTGGGACACACCTTCCTTAGAATCTCAAAGGTGAGGGAATGTTCCTGGGAAAAGAGAAAGTAGAGTGTTCAAGTAACTTGCAAATGCAATTTACTGTTCTAGGAAAAATGCTGAGTATTGTAAAAGCATTCAAAGACACATCTGGAACTTGAATTTAAAAATGCCAAAAAAGAAATTTTATATTTTGTTTCAAGCATTAAAGGTGCAAGTTCCGATCGTCTTTGAGACCCACCCAGGTGCACCGGGGGGGGCGGGGGGGGGGGGGGGGGTTAGGGTGGGGAGGGGGCGGGAGAGGGGGAGGGGGGAATTTAAAAATTCAGCAAAAACAGGGGGCTTTAAGCAATAAATTGCTAAAACATAGGTACATCGTGGACTGTTTCGCCACACCACCCCCTATTACGCAGTCGAGTAGTATCAATTTTTAATATCAATGAACGGCCATACTTTTCATTGTCGTCCTGAAAAAATTGGAACCATTTCATTCCCAAGATATTTATCAAAACCACCGTTTTAATGGTAACCAATCAAAAGAGCACAGTATTGAATTAGGCGTTGCAAATATGCATTATTGCTTAAAATCGGAACAAGCATCTTTAAATGAGATAGCAGGTAGATTTTTGACTGGATTTGAACCAGTGACCTCGGAATTGCAAGTCCAGTGCTTTATAATCTCAGCTACCCCACTTTAGATAGGTCAATCCCTAGTTACCCAATCTCTGTGCTAAGTGTGATATAGTTGGAAGCGATCCAACCTTATATGTAGTCTTTGTCAAAACCGCTTCAAAATTTCTTACAACCAACCAGAACAGTTAAAGATCCATTCAAACTTGCAGTGCAGTGAAAATGGCTGAAAATCTATGACTCAACACCGCAGCAGCCCAATGCAATTTGAACTATGTTGCTAATGCATTGAGTCAGAGATTTTTGCAATACTTCTGTATAATAATGTGTCACTCATTAATGTCCAATGTCGTCATCATCTTAAGGGGACACAGTTCAATACAATACAGCAGGATTTATAAAGCGCCTAATTAGCAATGGATGCTAGGCGCTGGGGGGGGGGGGTCAGACACGATCTGCTCGATTTGGGCATTGGGGATTTCCAAACGGTCATTTAGGGAATTCTTATGTGTATTTTCTATGGCAGCCTCGGTCCCAGTAACATTGCAAAATCAACTTTTAAGCCTTCGTTCAATACATCTTAGTAATATTATGATAATTTAGGAAAAAAATATTGACTTCAAAATCTGTCGGGGTTAGTGGATTAACCCCGCTGCAAAATAGTGTAATTTCCAATAACGGTCATTTTAGATTTAAATATTCGTGACCAGGCCTAGCCTTAAGTCAAGTCTGTATGTGACCGTTCGATATGTGTAAGAGCGCCCTCCTACCGTTAAGTCTTTGAATAAGACTAGCACTCGGGTTACACCGGAAGTTGATGCTATTCTGTTGCTGTTAGGTTGGCATGTCCTACCCCCCCCCCCTGCTAGGCGCAGTGAAAAAAGAAAGCAATGAAGAAGAAGAAACCACACAGCCAGGAATCCGGAAATATATGGGTTTTGAGAAGTTTCTTTAAAGAACTAAGACTGACAGCCTGTCTGATGTACAATGGCAGACTATCCCATAGACGAGGGGCATTGATAGAGAAAGCCTGATCACCAATCCGTTTGTGGGATCTGTGGACAATTGGGTTGCCACTTGCAGCAGAACGCAAGGCATAAGGAGTACAAAATGGTCTGCCTATTGAAACATGTGCTTTGTGCGCTCTGTTGTAGCCCTCATATCTCTGCCCCTGCCTTAGCAAGAGAATAAAATTTGCAGGAGAGAATTTTGAATTCATGGTCTTTAAAATATTTTCTTTTGAACCTAGATTGACAATGTCAGTTGAGCCCCACAGAATTGGTTTTTCATGCCGGTTCACATGTTGCCGTATCATACCGCAAAGACGGTTTCTCATCCATTTTAAATATAAGTTAAATATGAAAGAATACGCACATGAACGATACCAAAAAATAAATCTCTATGACAAATATCGCCACAAAACTACACAAATTACGCTCAAATTCTAGGTTTTATAGGAACTATAGCGGTGTTGCTCTTTCCGCATCGGAAGGATTTTGTACTGTGCTCCCATAAAAGGGGAAATATTGGTGCTAATTAATTGCTTACAAACATGATGATATCTGTCAGTTAAAGACACTATCAGAGATTTATCCGAAAGAGTCAAACTATTTGAAATTTGCAGGAATAGCTTAAAGGGGCATTTTGTGATCCACAGCCTCATCCCCCGACTTACCTCAAAACAGTTGAGATTTTCATGTCATCTGAACCGTTAACATTAGTAATCCATGTGTGCCAAATCTTACGTGCAAATTCGGTTGTGTCTGCAGAAATTCGCAATTTTGTATTTTCTGTTTGTAAACAGACAGAAATGATAGCACGTGGCCTATGGGACCATAGGAAAGGAGCATTTGCTCAAAGCACAAAACTGCAAAGTCGGGATCAGCTAAAAAGTTGTGAATAAGCTTTTCTCAAGGATATCTAGTGAACAGTGGATAAAACAGAAGGTGTTGGAATCACGAAATGCACCTAGAAAGTGAAGGGCAAGTCTGTAGAATTCTTACAAGTTACTTTTTCTAACTGAATAATTGACAGAAAACGAAGAAAACGGCAATGTTCAAAGATACGAATCTCCATTCAATTACGTGTTGTAGTAAGTGTCCGTATGGACAGTAATGACTAAAATTTCTGATTTTGTCTTTATTAGGTTGCTTCTGGTGACTGGTCCTATCATTTGCAGGGTATGTAAGAATACTTATACTTGTTACCAACATGCAAACATTTGATTTTTGAATATTTTTTTCTATTTCTGATTTAGCAATCACTGATAGTGCCTTTAACCCCTCTTTTTAACCACAACAAGTACATCAAGCAGTAACATAAAATAATGCCGCATCGGCCGCAATAATGTGGTAACTCATTTGATTGACATTTGCAAAACATGCGGCACATACACACTATTATTCAATTGATGTCATCTCTTGGTCCAATCAGTTCAAGAGAGTTACAGAAAATTTATCACAGAATATACAGAAAAACAAAAGAAAATATTTGCAAAAAGGCTTTTAGTTTTGTTCCCAAGGAGGGCACTCTAGCACATCATAATTATATAGGGATTCTAAATAAGCACACTGTGGTAAAAGTTACCTTATGGGAGTCCCCGCATCAGTCTGAAACATCTTCAATCAGAAACATTGGCATGCGGAAAATAAAATTAGGACTGGGAGGTTTAGGGGAGGGGTTTAGGGGAGGTGTTTTAGGGGGAGGGAGAGGGGAGGGCATTAGCAAAGCATTAGGGTAATACAGGTATAGGGATAGGGTGGGTTGTGTTTGTTTTTTGTAGTGATACGTTCTGTATATTTGGACAAGCTAGCGAGCTTTTTTTCAACTGACAAAGTTCGGACTGCAAATGTTTCAGATTTTTCGGACTGATGAAGCTGAAATAGTTTTTGGACTGACATACCCCCAGATACTAAGAAATTTGCACTCCGGACTGATGATGATGTATTGGACTGAAAACATTTCAGATGATGTTTTGAAGTAAGACCATGTTTTGGACTAAACCCACGTACCCACCTGTGTGCTGTTTAATCAAGGATAGTAGCCTTTCAGTTACACGTCTCCAACCCCCAACCCCAAACGTTGCTTATTTACTGTAAAATGATAACAGGCTTGTTTTGAAGGGGAAAGGTCAATTACATTCAATTAACAGAAAAAGATAATAGCTTATAAAAATTCAAGTTTGTGATATGTTAAACATCTCTCATAACTGATGATGTTTTAAAGCCCATGATATATTGGCATGTGCAATACCAGATTTTGACCCAGGACTACTAGTGTTATGGATGCATGGATGCTCATGAGCAGAAATTGCTCGCTGCAACTGGAAGTATCCAGGGAATTATATCATGGGTTACACTTTAAAGAATGGTAAAACACGTAAAGAGTGCTAAAAATGGCACCTGTGAGAAAGAAAATTACAACACACTCAGCTCTCATGTAAACATGCACTTTGGTTTCACAGTTCCAGCCGACATTTGTGTGCCCTCTCTCGTGTTGAAAGTGAATAAGGTTTCAGAAAAGCATGCATTATAGGGTGGCAGAGTACAATATCAGGGGCGGATCCAGGATTTGAAAAACGTCAAAATTACCGGGGGGCTGAAAGGCTAAACTTGTCCAAAATGGGCTGATTTTGCAAGATTTTGCAGAATTACCGGGAGGCGTGCGCCCCCTCCCTAGATCCGCGCCTGAATATGGTCTGCTGTATTGAAACACATGCTTTGTGCGTTCTGTTGTATTGGTCATTGCCCCTGCCTAACCTAGAGCAATAAAATTTACAGGAGAGAATTTTGGTCTTTAAAATGTTTTTAACCTAGATTGACAATGAAACTTTTTTTGCAAATTGAATTTGAACACAATTTTTCTAACCCTTGATCCCCACAGAATCGGGATTTCACTGCGATTCACATATATGTCGTCGTATCATATCACCAAACGTTTTCTCATCCATAAGTTATGGCACTATCAGTGATTTCTTAAATCAGAAGATCGAAAAAATCATCAAAAAGCAGATTTTTGCATGTTCGTAACAAGAACAGGTATCCTAACATACCCTGCAAATGATAGGGCAAGAAGCAGCCTATTAAGGACGAAATCGGAAATTTGAGTCATTACTGGGCCCGTACGGATACTTACTACATCACATAATTTAATGGAGATTCGCATCTTTGAACACTGTCGTTTTCTTTCTGCCTTTTCTGGTAATTCTTTCAGTGAAAAGTAACATCATAGATTCTTACAGACTTATCCTTCATGTGTTAACTAATCCTGCAAAGTTCAAATATTTTCACTCTTTTGGGGAAATCACTGATAGTGTCTTTAAGGTTAAATACGAAAGAATACGCACTTGAATGATAACAAAAGAAATACCTCTTGGACAAATATCTGCCACAAAACTACAAAAATTATGCTCAAATTCTAGATTTTTAGTGCAATGTTGCACTTTCCACCATATGGGATTTTGTACTTCTTCATCTTTCTTTCCATTCATATAAAAATACACATAAATATACAACTTCATGAATACAATATGAATGAGGAGATGACAAAAGGCCTAAAAGGCCCAAAAATATATACTGTGCTCCCATAAGATGGGAGGTAAGGGGAGATCTTATGGAGGTTGAGGTTAATTAAAGATCATGTAGGGGTAAGATTAGGTCAAATAACCCCTTCCCTTCCACCTTCAGAACATTGTTATCAAAGCTTTTCAAATGGGGAAATTTTAACCAAATTGCCTATTTGACCCCTATATGACCTTTGACCTCAACCTCTTTAACATAAAAAGCCTTCCTTCCACCCACTATTCATTGTTACCAAGTTTGTTTTGACAAAGGACAAAGCATAACTTTTATTCTAGATCACAGATTCAAGTGGAATAAAGTTTCATTGAAGGTTTGTCATTCCTCTTTATGGAACAGTGTCTTTATTTATAAAAATTCTTTGTACTCTTAAAGACACTATCAGTGATTTGCTAAATCAGCAAATCGAAAAAATCATCAAAAATCAGATTTTTGCATGTACGTAACTAGTACAGGTATCCTAACATACCCTGCCAATGATAAGACCAGAAGCAACCTAACAAGGACAGAATCGGAGATTTTGGTCATTACTGTCCGTACGGACACTTACTACAACATGTAATTGAATGGAGAATCGCATCTTGGAACACTGCCGTTTTCTTCCTTTTCTGTTAATTCCACAGCTGTAAAAGGTAACTTATGAGAATTCTACAGACTTATCCTTCACTTTGAAGCTATTCCTGCAAATTTCAAATATTTTTCAAATCACTGATAGTGTCTTTAACTATTAGGGTTATCTTGGGACAATCTGTAGTGTTGATTCATACTCACTGCTGCACATATAGCGTGTTTGAGAAGTTTAAACATCTGTCTATCTCGATATGAGCACCAGCATCTTTCAATGACCTGTACTGCAAGAACACTGTTTAATCTGAAATGTAAAAAATACAAGTGTTCACCTAACGCATGTGTCGTCCGCCGCCACGGTTTGTGAATGGGACAAAGGTCACATGAGGTCATCAAGGTCACATGAGGTCATCAAGGTCACATGAGGTCACCAACACATGCAACAACACTTGTGATACTATCCAAGGCCATAGTATCTAAGTGTTATGAAAATTGAGCAGCACATGTGTGGAAACACCAAGCAATTTGAGAAATCTGACCATTTTTGGACCATGACCGCTAACGACCTCTGGATGACCTTTGACCCCACTCTTGAGGGGGAAACTTTTGGGAACTCCCCAAGGACCATTACATGCAAGTGGTATGAAAATGTGTGCACATAATGGAAACAGGGGCAATTATGTTTAGGGTTAAATATTTGGGTCAACGTTTTTACCACAGACATGCACACAGACAAAGACAGATAACTACCGAAACAATCCCATCTATAAATGCCCTGCACACAACTGGTCCCTCGATTAATTAAGGTTTAATTTTTCCAAAATTTTTAAAATCAAGCCACTTCCTGACCATATTCAGAATCAGTACATGAAAAATGCATTCAAAGCCTAGTCTTGGGTCATTAGATTTGAGAGGGCTTCCCAAATAACTGAAGCCGTCTCAAAAGCCATTTGGGTTAAGCCAATCACAGACAGTTACAAACTGCATGAGTTGTGTCAAACGAATGTCAGATATTCAAGGTTAACATATGGATCCTAAATAAATCGGGATAGGACGCACAATCGAGGGGGAGTTTCCGTAACCTGACCCATCTGACACACTTTGTTCTGACACCCTTCACGGAATAAAGCATATTCCGTTCTAAAGTTTCCGAATTCATAAGTGTGTCAGAAAAAAGTGTGTCTGATGGATCAGGTTACAGAAACTCCCCGATCGAGGCAGTGGAGGCATGGAGTGCCTTATGGCGTACAGTTCAGTAATTTCAGCATACATGGCGCTGTTTGTGAGATATTTTAGACCCTGAACTGGACCTACTACGTCATCCCCGGTCATACATCAATAACTGCATAAATTAGAAGTCTATTACAGGGGTAGAATTTCGTCGCTGTGTGCGAGAATCAGTCTTGATTCCCCAAAACAAATTTAGCGGGAATCATCTAATTCGCTACTGTGCTAAGTTCTGAAATTTACGAGAATCAACATTGATTCTCGCAAATCAGTTTGAGAGAATCTTTGCGAGAATCGATTCTCGGATTCTCGCCGAAATTCTAGCCCTGCTATTAGGTAGCTTATTGAAAGGCTACTATACTATTGATATCGAAATCGTCTATGGGCATTTGTACACGGTTTCCCGCCTGGTTAACATCGTCATACATTTGTCAAACTGCGGGCATAGAAGAGGTATCAGCTACTGTATACTTATTTATTGTCTATCTTCTTGTGAGGGAGTATTGTCTGTCTATGTTGATGTCTAACTGATTATCTTCCAATCCTATTGTGTGCAAAAAAAACTGAAGGTTTATATCACTTGGTTGAAAAACAACCATTATCAAGTTTACACCACCACCAGCTCAAAAAATGTTTCTTTCCCGATTCTGATTTTGTACAATATCCTGCGAGGTCGCGTCAGGGAGGTTTAAGTCAGGCAGTTTCATTATTAAATGATTCAATCGCCAAGCAAAACAATGGATGGGGCAAATCGGGATGTAGTCAACTTTTAAACCAGGTGGTGTAAGTATGACGTAACATGATGGGGCTTGGAATTAAACAATATAGATATTATCCATTAATATTAGGCATATGTAAACACATCCAAAAAAGTAACTCCCTGCCTCTGAAATTTGTCAAATTCAAACAGTACATTGTATACTAGAGGTGGGCTATCAAAAAAATCCAAAGTGGCCACCAAATTGTCAAAAATTTTTGACCATAACTCAATTATTTGTGGTTCAATTGCTTAATTTTGGTGGCAATACCCATGTTTTGGGGTATAAGGAATCATGCTATGCAACTTTCATCTCACCATAGCCTTTCGTTTTCTTGAAAATGCCGTTTTTGCTTAAAATTGAGCTCCGAGGGCGCTTTCCCATAAAATGCGCAGCCGATTGATAATGGCGATTTTAACATTCAAAAAGTTGAAGAGAGTTTTATTATGAACACTTGCTGAAAATTTGACTTGCGTGGTGTTTGCGGTTTTAAAACTGTAGGTTTTTTAATGTCATAAAAATGCCCTCCATTGAAACCCACACAGAAGAAAGTTCATTGACTGTATATTCCAATGAGAGTGTTTTTGTCAAATTTTAAATTGATGCCGCAGGAAAATGGTAAGTGTTACCAGCTCTAATCTTCAGAAAATGATAAATCAACAATTTTTGATGATGGTCCACCAGTTAAAATTTAAAACGTTTGGGAAAGCGCCCACACAGTCCAATTTTAAGCCAAAACTGCCATAGCAAGAAAACGAAAAGTCATGGTGAGATATAGGTTGCATAGAATGATTCCTTGCATGCCAAAACATGGGTATTGCCACCAAAATGAAGGTGATTAAACAAAAACTTATCAATTATTATGCTCAAAAATATGATTTTTGGCCAATTTGGCGGCCATTTTGGATTTTTCGTTGGGGCACCCTGGTTTTCGCACTTTTTTTTTTTCTTCGAAAATGGGATAAGCATCGTTAAAGTCATCATTCTAGCCTGTGTTCGAAGTGATCTGAAACTATGACCCAAATATGACCCTCTATAGCCCACCTCTAATTATACATTATGGGATATAATTGGAAGCAGTGTCTATTTATGCGTATTTTGCATGCAGTAAACCTTTTTGAGAAGGAGAATTAGTCATGCAGAGAAGAAGAGGATTGCACTGACTTCTATCACCTACAAACAATGTGATTGTCAATAGTGTTAAGGGTTTACTGCACAACTTTTAATCCTGAGGTGAGTTGGTCAAGAGGGCATAACTTCAACAATACTCACTCGATCGCCACAAATGAGGTGTCAAAATACGCGTAAATATATGCTGCTTCATATTATTCTATAATAAAAATATATGATGTATCGTTTGAACTTGACAAATTTCAGGGATGGGGAGTTACTTTTTTTGGATGTGTTTACGATTGATTTCTTGAGATGATGATGTATCATTTTGTTTGTATGTAAAAGAAACTAAAGAAAATAATTTGTATATTATGCCCATCTTTGTCAGTTTTCTCACATAGACCTATGTGTGTTTTTTCCACCGACTGCAGATTTCCTGTGAGGCATAACTTTCCCGTGAAGGCACTTTCCAAATTCCCTACTTTTATGAGCCACACACCACCATACAAAAAAATTAATAATTTCCAAGAAAAGATAATAACAAGCTAGTCTGGGTAAAAATTTCTTGGCCATGTTGCTAGGTACACCCGCTTCCCCGACAAAAAAGCGCGCCATTGGGTTAAGCTTATGTAGACGCAGTTCACGCAACAAGCAATGCATGCATGTATCATGGCCAAGAATTATTTACTCCGATTAAAAGCAGGGGAGGGCGGCCAAGAAATCCCAATTTCAGACGTTGCCATTGGTTTAACACGTAAAAGTGAAATCTTAACGAAAAATTCTGAATTTTTTATATATGTTGTCAAGGAATATTTTCTTATTCCAAAACTGTTGGAGATGAAAAATCAACTACACTGGAAGGGTTATTTCTGATTTTTTTTGTATTAATAACGAACGAGGATGAGGTCGCATGTGGGTCATGGGAATACCCATGACCGACCCACATCAAAGCACCCAAAATTGGTTTGTGGTTTGCACTCAGTATTGTTGTAATTTCTTTTGACATTTTTGGTGAATTACAATAATGAACGAGGCTTGGCCGCCAACCGCCTGATTAAGAGCAACTTACTCTCTGTCTTGTGAGGGAGAAATCCTTTTTCCTCCTTGCTGTTTTGATTGTCGTTCCACCCTCCTATTGTGTGTACTCGGAATGGTTACACTAATTGTTGACCTGCTTTCGCAATGAGTTTCTTCCATTGTGAAATCTAGAAAGAATATTCAACTTTTTAAAAAAAATTCAACAGTGTACACTGTAGAGAAAACAAAATTTGTTGTTTAACCCTCGTTTAACCCTGATAATCCTGTGTTGTGATAGACATGTTGGTATTTTTCTCCCGAAAAGGGGGGGGGTGGTTACCATCCCCCTTCAGTTTTTTTTTCCTCCCCAGCTTGCTAAAACCCCCTTTTTTGGTGCCAAATTAGTTAATGTAATTGTCAATTGACATTTTCTGCTCCTTTTCATCCAAAACAAACACCCACCGGGGTATAGGTAAGATACAGGGTGACCCCAAAGTGATGGATGGGGGTGGCAACCACCCCTCACCTTCGGGAGAGAAGTACCAACATGCCTATCACAACACAGGAATATCACAGACACTTGATTTTGGTACCAATAGAGAGCTATGGTCCTCCTCTTTCCATTGATACCAAAATGAATACCAACATACAAAGCATTATGCCACAATGACGTCATAAAGTTCGCATGTCAGCAAAACTGCCAATTTCCATAGACACAGTGTTGAATAGGGGACAATTCAATTTTTTGCCAAAAAGGTTCTAAAGGAATATCAGATTTTCATGCGGCTTTGGACTCTACTTGATAGGAAATGACTAGTTTTATATACTGAGAGCATTTTAGTGCTATAATAAGGTGTTTGAGTCACTAAAATTGCGAAAATATCAATTTTCCACCCTATATTCAGTATTTTTAGTACTTTCAACATATGACGTCATAGTGATGTCATAATGGGGATGTTGGTAATTATTTTGGTACCAACGGAAAGAAGAAACTCTACGCTATCCTTTGGTTCTAAATTTACATGAATCAGATGTTCAGTAACGAAAATCACAGGGGGGCACCCCCCTTCGGGAGTTTTGTTACAAAAAATGGCTCAGGTAGACGAGTAACACAGACCTGGTTTTGAAAAAAAAGCTGAAATATAGTGCAAAACTGTGTACAGAAGTCAAAAACAGGCTGAAAATGAAAGAAAAAGCTAAAATTTTGACTTTTCAGAAAGCAGCTAAAAAGATGAACTCTCATCACAGGATTGGTAACAACATCCCGTATTCTTGTTTTCATAACTCAAGTTTCCGTAGTTCCCATCATATCCCATGTGCATAGCCAGGGGTACGGGGGTCTAAAACAAATGGGAAATTAAGGAAAAGGGCATTAAAAAAGGCTCAAATTGAGAAAAAAAAATTATATTTTCTGGGGGCTTCACCCCTGCACCCCACTGAAACCTCTGCCCCTGACCCCCCTAGACTCAGTTCCAGGCCCTATCATTTACTAATATCTAAGGACTGTTGGAAAAGTACTTTAGGTGAAATTGACTTTTGGAGAAAAAAATCAAATTATCAAGTTTGGGATCCTGACTTTATCCTTAAAGGCACTATCAGTGATTTGCTAAATATAAAATCAAAAAGAATCAGAAAAATCATATTTTTGCAATGTTTCACCTATGTTTATCCTAACATAACCCTGCAAATGAGAGGACCAGAAGCAACCTAAATAAGACAAAATCGGAAAGTTTAGCCATTACTACTGTTCCGTACCCACTTACTACAACTGTCTGAACTTTTTGTCTAATTTTTGTTAATTCTTCAGTTTGGAAAAAGTAACTTATAAAAAATCTACAGACTTAACCTTCACTTCTAAAACTATACTACTTGTAATACTCTACATACTACTGCAAATTTCAATATTGTGACCTTTCCAGATAATCACTCGATTGAGAGAAACAAAATCAAGAACTAATGCATTTAAGGGCACAAAATGGCCAGCGAAACATCAAAATTGTCAAATTCGCACCTTTGGGAAGCGTGAAAATTTGCAACCAGTGAGCGAAATCGCTTCAATTTTTTGCGATCAAACACACAAAAATTAGTTTTAAGGGCACCATTAGCAAGAGAAACAACTCTCATCACTGCTGAATAATGTTTGTTAAATTAATTTTTATTATAATATAGAAGCTCGGAGAAACAGGAGCACGATTAAATAAAGACAAAAAATCCACAGTCTCGAAATCCTGACCTCTCGCTATCTAGGCGTGCTGCTGGCCACAGAAGGACTGTGTTTACGTGGATTCCAGAGAAACGAGCGCTAATTTCAGTCTTTATTTCAGAGTTTTCAAGCGGCCGTAGTAATTTATCTATTTTTTAGAAGGGTGGGCAGATGATGCAAGTCTCAGGCACCTAGCAGAATCTATAACGATGCGAAACTCATTCAATGGCAATGCACACGAGGATCAACAATTGAATCAAGTAATGATAAACCCGAGAAATAACTTGATAAATATTATAGAAGCCCGGAGAAACTAGCGAGCACAGACTTAAAAAAGCAATAAAAAATACACGTTCTCGAACCCAGACCTCTCGCTATCTAGGCGTGAGAAATACCACTGGCCACAGAGGACTGTTTTTACGTGGGTATCAGAGAAACGAGCCCTAATGTATTTCAGTCTTTCAGAGTTGCCTGCATTGCCTGACTGAGTCACACACACTGCAACCTGGCCCTGTACATGAAATTGAATTTTCTCATGAAGATTTGAACGACAAAATGTACTTCAATACTGCTAAAATTATCTTGCATGTGTTCTCCTTACATTATAGAACATGGATATTTGGAGTAATTATTGCAAGCTTTTATCATTTTCAGAGAAAATGAGGTGACAATATTTTGCCCCATTCACACTTAAAATGGGAATTTCATTGACATAATTCTAATCATACCCGTAAGTACGGTAATTTCACAGTTCAAATTCTAAATGACACAAAGTGACATGACAAACCTTTTAGACTACCAACTGGATAAGTTTAGACTCATCAGTGATTCTGAACAACTCGACAAATATTTTGGGTTGCTGAAAACTGCACAAAAAAATTCAACAACTTCCAAAATGCATGCAAACCAAAGCAAGGCAAAGCCATGAAGTCCTGTCCTGCCTGCTAAAAAAGTAAACATAGGCCGTCACTTTTGCTTGGTATTCGTGCATTATCGTGCTATTTCTTGTATAAGTGCCATTATATGAGCCAAATGAACACACGGTGCCAGCGTCCTCCAGTTGTCAGGCCTACGTGCTTGTTTCTAAACATTGTTTATATTTTTCAACCTTAGATTTTGTAATTTACCTTATCATTAACTTTTTATCCGTATCTCATAAGAAAAAAAAAACACTTTGGAAATATGTTACTTTAAAGAATTTAAATATCAGAACTACGTTAAATTCTCATATTTAATTAGTACTTTATAAAACAAAAATGCAATATATTGCCAGTTCACACTTCTAATGGCTTGATATGAGCGCTGTGCGGCGCGGCGTTTAATGCTGCAAGGCCAAATGGGCTATTCCAGAAAAAAAATGCCCCCCCCCCCTCTATAGAGGGCGCCGGAATTCCAGACTTTTGTCACTTTTGAAAGCTGGAATTCCAGAATTTAATGTCTAATACGGGGTGGGAATTCCAGCCATTTAAGGTATAGAGGGTGACGGAATTCCAGTGTTTTTACAATTTTCAGAGGAAAATTCCAGAAAAAAAATCAATATTTCAACACCCTCTATACCCCTAACCATAATCATCTGGGAATTCCATGTTTTTTTACATTGGCGGTCTAGGAATTCCTGGAATTTACGGAAGGTAGTGTCTGGAATTCCTGGTAATTTACGGAAGGTAGTGTCTGGAATTCCAGATAACTATAATGGAAGGATAGCCAGGAATTCCAGATATTTTGTGAACAAAAATTTTTGCCCTCTATGGGGGGGGGGTAATTTTTTTCTGGAATAGCCCAATAAACAAAAACAAAAACAAGTTTGTCTCAGAAGAAATGTGAAAAATGACAATACGAAATGTGTTTTTTTAAAGAAATATGCTAATGCAGAATGCGGATTTTTTAAAGGTGCATTTCGTGATTTTAGCACCTTCTGTTTTATTTCAGATATCCTTGAGAAAAGCCTATTCCTAAAATCTGAGCCCATCCCGATCTTGCGGTTTCGTGTTATTAGCAATTGCTTGTTTCCCACGGTCCCATAGGCTACTGTGCTGTAATTTCTGTCCGTTTACGGACAGAAAATACAAAATTGCGAATTTCTTACAGATGCGACCGAATTTGCACGTAAGATTGGGCACACGTGGATTACTAAGGCTAACGGTTCAGATGATATAAAAATCTCAACATCTTTTAGGTTAGTCGGGGGGACGAGGCTGTGGATCACGAAATGCCCCTTTAAATTTTTTTAATTGCATTTTTGACCGACTTTTTTCATTTGAGTAAAAACCTAAAAAAATATGCAGTCAAAGATCAATTTTACACAAAATGCGCGCACACTGCAAAAAATAGGGTGTTAAAATTAACACCGACGGTGTTCTAGGAGGAGCACACCAAGAGGGTGTCAAAATTAAACACCTTTGGTGTTATTTTAACACCCTATTGTGTTAAACATAACCAAAAGCGTGTTATTTTACAAATACACTGCAAAAACAGTGATTAGAAATTAAACACTTTTCTACACACTATTTGCACCACGTTTCTAAGCATTTTAAAACATCTGTTTAATATTTAAACACCTTCACTGCAAAAACTGGGGTGTTAAAATTTTAACACCAAGTCGGTGTCAAGCTTGTTGGTGTTAGTTTCTGGTGTTGAAATTAGGATTTAACACCACTCGGTGTTGCTGCATAATTTTAATTATGGATGTTGGTGTTCTGTTTATGATTTGTTAGAGGCAAGCAGTTATAATAGAAGCACAAAATAACAAAATCAAGCATTTTCTACTAAAATATCACACGTTACAAATATAAATGTTAACACCAAAGTTTGGTGTTAATTAACACCAGAGGGAGTGGTCCCGTATTGACTCCAGGAGAGTGTTAAATTACACCAGTAGTGTCAATTTGACACCTGACAGTGTTAAAAAATGATTAACACCATATGTGGTGTAAAATTAACACCAAGCAGTGTTATATCATACATTGTAACACCAAAATTGGTGTTAATATAACACTAACTTGGTGTAATCTAACACCAGTGGGTGTGGTCCCGTATTGACTCCAGGATGGTGTTAAAATTAACACCCATGGTGTTAAAGTTAACACTCCAGTTTTTGCAGTGTTATAAAAATTATCTAAAGCATGTTTAAAATCTAAGTTTAGACATTTTACTATAGTGTTTAGACATTGACCCAAACGTGTTTAGAGAATTGACATGTTTAATATCTAAACATATCTAAACACCAATTGCACCACGTTATAAACAACTGTTTTGAAGCGTGTAGTGTTTAAAAACTAACAGAGGGTGTTAAAAATACACCAAAGGTGTGAATTTTGAACAACCTCTGGGTGTTAGTCATCTCCCATAGAATGAATCCTCAGTCTCTTAGATACGCACGGCCGTTATCATGAGCGCCCCGGGGGCTTTCTAAGGATTTTGGCCCCGAAATTATGCTCCAGGACCGCTGCTCCGGACTCATAGTTGAATTCGCAAAGGTACAGGAGAATTTAATGCCAATAGGTTGGTGGACGTGGATATGATAGCAAGAAAAACGAGATTAACATAAGGGATTTACGCAAAAAAATTACAATGCCAAAGTACAAACTATTCATTTTATGTAAATTAAAAAAAAAGCAATGGGATGAGGAAAAAATATCACATTGTGCAAGAAAGGGTAAAAGTCATGAACAAGCTGCCGCCCATACTGAAACATAGGGGGATATATCTGACCGCCATCATAGGGGACACCCAAAGATAGCATCTGTGAAGCTCGATCTTTCCGGATTCAGATACCCTTTAACCTACCTAAACCTAAACCTTAAAAAACATACATTAGGCCTAGCAAAAATGGACATGAGAAGCAACGAACGAGAAAGAAGAAAAGATGAAAAGCACAAAAAATTACAAAAATTAACTTTACAGCTGGATATATATGCATAACCGCATCAACTGGTGTGAGAAGAACCTCCAATGAAGACCTCCAATGAGAGGAAACTACACAGCATCAACACACTGCTGCTTTAATCTCTCCCTTGGACCAGTGATTGACTGCAATCCATAAGCAAAATGATGAATAGCATAGCGACTTTACATTTGTCACTAATCCATTTGGGATGCTTGCCTATAGAATAACATAAATTTCTTCAAGGGACCTGCAAAAACTCCAAGTCTAAGTCTATGAAAAATTAACTTCTTTTGCCGACTGGTGGCCAAAAAGGCCATTTTAAAACCAACCTATGTGACAAAATAGTCTTAAGAGTGCACTGGCATTATTCCTTCCAAAATTCTGCCAATCATTCTTAATAATGTGTTTCCAAAACAATCAAAAAATAAAAAATTTGTTTTTAAAAAGCAAAAGGCATATCAACAATTTTCATTCATAGAAGCTTTTTTGGCAACAACATCGGTCCCATCATTACCATAAAGGCCACTAGTGACCTGGTACCACCCCATAATACATCACGCGAAGACTTGATCATACAATGAATAAAGAATCTGCTGTATATAATAACAATTATTATTTTCGGAGGGCGAAATGTGTCTATGGCCAAAAAGCACCATACAGTCAGTATTAAAATACAAGACTCATAGGTTTAACTTCATCAATCCACTCAAGTCAATAAAATTGCCCACTAATCATGCAGAAAAAATGGAGATCTGGAGGAAGACGAAAACCTTTAGGACTTATTAAAAGCTGGGATAAACCAAAAGCCAACATCCCACCGATCAGCACGAGGATCAAGGGACCGTCAGTAAAAATATAGAAGGATGTAACGAAATGGCACCTAATTTTGGATTGCAATAGCTCTCTTGATAGCCACATTCATATTATGACTAGTTTCAAATGATATCAGTTGCAAATATGGATGTGGTCTTAATCCCAAATAAGGCTAGAAGGTGGTTTATTGGTAAAGATTTGCCCTGCAGGTACAAAACCCTAAAGTCAAAAGGGTTTTGACGAAGTCTATTAATCTATCGAATCTAAAAAGAAATATGCTTTTGCCAACAGTCTTCAAAAAGGATGCATTGGGATGATTTCATAAGCGGTATTGAACAAGCATAAGAATAGTGAGAAATCCTACGATTACGTTCAAAGGGGAGTCCCCAATTCTACGTAGGGTGGCCAAAGAAGTTCTGCATATTGCACCGGCACAAATTTCCACTACTTATAACTGATACTGTTAAGTTTAGTCACAATATCATTTGAAGCGGAACGGAGTTATTCAAATGGCCGCACAGGCATATCGAAGGATAGGTCAATCAAGCTCTATAAATAGCGCCTAAAAATTTTACCATCAGCCTACACAAAATCATTACAGCAATACATCTCAAAGATTAATACGCTGCTTACACCTTTCACAAAATTTGATCAAACACATGTTTGGCCCAAGTTGCTATTACTGTCAACAATTAAGCCAGAAATTTGGCACTTTTATGAAAAGAACAGGCCTGACCACCAAGCTTTAAATCAACAGAGGGAATGGAAATTTTATGTGTAAAAAGAAATGGTCCGATGGTTTTAGGACAGAAACGGAAGCCCCATTTTTTTTACACCAATTAAAAATATTGTTTAAATTTTCTGGTCTTTCTTGATATGCAAATTTTTATATTACGGGACGTCTTCCACACAGCAATATCATCAGCAACTGGAAATTTTAACACCCTTGGACCTGGCTTGGAAGGTCATTAACACAAAGATTAAACATCAAAGGTGATGGCACTCCCTTGAGGAACACCTTCTCAATAACAAAAAATGTTGGATATAAAAATCCATCTAATTCTGACCTGGATATTACGGTTACTAAGGAAATCATCAATCCGACCTAATCTAGACCCCAACACCAACACAATGAAGTTAAAAACTGCCCCCTTACGCCAACCATGTCATTAGGCTTTTGAATGTCCAAAGAAAAACAGCAAGAGTGCTTTCTTTATTAGCAAAACCTTTTCTAGAGGTATTCCAAGTGGACCAAATATGATCAGTTGTAGTCTTGCCTGCCTAAGAAACCACTTTGGGTATGATCAAGAAGATTGGTGCTTCAAGAAAACCATAAGCAACCGTTTTAACCATTCTTTCCATCAATTTGCATAACGTGGAGGTAAGGGCAATGGGCCTGTAAGACAAAGGATCAGAAGGATCTGTGCCAGGTTCAAAATGAGTCAGGTAGCTCTTCAGGCCGCAGGACATGAGCCCGCTCCAAATAAACCATAAACTGTATTAATAAAATTGGCGTGACATAAAACAGAAAAATGCTTTGATATATTGTGTTGAATACAATCTTTTACCAGGGGGCAGTACATTTTGAGTTGTGCAATTTGCCATCTTCAGTTTATGAAGACAAAAAGGTTCGTTTAAACATTAGGAATTATCGGTATCCATAAACTGGACATTCTCTTCAGCATCAAGTTTAACTTGTTTAAAGTGACAGGACCATAATCAGTACTACAGACAGCAGCAAAGGATTCACCAAGGGAGGTGGCTTTAGCCTCATTAGTAACTGCTGAGTATTACCAGTTTAAGATTGGCAGGCCTAGAGGAACTTGTAGCACTAGAAATGTTACGAATCTTCCTCCACCACATGGCAGGTGAAGTTTTGGAATTAATGCCATCACAAAATTTACGCCAATCAGCCCTCTTGGCTTCTTTAAAACTATTCTACGAGCAACAGCACATTTCTTTTTATAGTTGATTAGATTGGTAGGAGAAGGATTTTTACGCAAACTTTAAACTCTTTCTTCTCTTAATAGGCTTTATCGGCAATTGTTCTTCCCAACCATGAACAGGAGACTAGATTTGGCTCATAACTTTAGTTTTCGGAATGGCAATATCACATGCCCTATTTAACTGATTCACAAAAGTTTTACAGGGCATCAACAGAAACATTAGTATCAGGATGAGAAAGGATTCTTGACATGCAAGGGCAAAATTAGCCCAATCGGCCTTCTTAAAAGACCAATGGGAGATAAATGCATTTGTGATAGTCATTTTGGAACCTAATTCAACCCACAAATGGAAAGATGATCACTACCCCAGCTGTCATTAAGTACTTGCCAAAAACAATTACTAGCAATATCATTAGACATAAAGTCTAATATCAATACATGAAATAAGAACTGTTCTCGGGTCAAGCCTAGTGCCAGAACCATCATAGCCAAACAAGATAGCTTCTCAATAGCATGACCATTAATTAATATTCGGTAGAAATACTACCCCACAGAGAGTTGTGGCCATTGAAGTTCACCACAACAATAAAAAGACTTCTGAAGCTTGTCCAAGAGCTGAATTAAACATATCAGAGGAAAGGTTTTTACATTGATGATTAAACATTAATTCAGACTATTTTTTGGACCATCACATACATAGAGGTCAAAAATTGATATCAAATGAAGAGTTCCTAAGGATTCAATGGGAAGAAAGGCCATGCCTTTTTTAATGAATGTACCACACCCACCACGATTTTTTTCAACACATAACACGTGCTGATCTTTCTAACAAAGAATAACCAAGGCAGAGAGAAATCTAATTTACTCATCAACCATGTCTCTTGGATACAAATAATATCAGGTTGACTTCCATATCATTTCAATAGCTTTTTTAAATCTGAACCATGTCCCTCAGGGAGCCTGGGCATTCCAATGAATGAAGGAAAAAGGTCATAACAAAAAAGGAACAAAACCCAAAACCAAAAAACCCCTATTTGACATGCCCATGTTTATCAATTAACGGAATCTGATATTCACATACGTCTATATGATATTGCGTTTCTGGAACATAAGCCCTGCCACGCTCATCATCAGACTTCTCTACCGTGGACCTAGACATGATTTGGAATGTTTTGTTTGTAAGCTTGTCCTGATGATGACGAACATTGGTTCTACTACTCTGAATGCTTTGTCCGACTTGCTTTTGCAGATTGTGAGGCGAGGTGATAGTTTTCTTTTTCACATCTTTTACTAAATATGATACTAAACAGTTATCATCACTGGCCCACAAACTGAGCCAACACTACCCCTTGGCCCAAGTCCAAAAGTATCACTTACAAGATTATTGATGAGTAAGGGGTCAAGCTGGCTAATAATTCCGGTATGCGTACAGGTCTACCCAAATAGAAAAGGCCAACGCGACCCAATGGTACCACCTAGTTTAAGGGAATTTGGGTGGGTAGGCACGATGTGATCAACAGTCGGCAACTCTACTCTCATACATGTAGGCAAATCAATGCACATTAAATAATATTATTATATCCATTATGATAAGATTTTCGCGTGTACATATCATTGAGGAAGTATCAGGCCAAGTCCTGTCCTGTACATGGCGAAAATAGCACTTTGCAATTACAGCCAAATCACCAACTTAACTAAAAACTATTGTGTTATGAGCAAATTAATATTGTAGGGAGTAAGTACTTTTTGATATTTAGGCATTCATACAAGTTCTATACACTCACAACTATTTCTTTTTGTGACAGAAAAATAAACTATAATTAATTTATATTCTTCCTCACGCGATTACGGTGGGTAATCTTGATAAGGCAAGTGCGAATGCGCATAGCTGGTTATTGACAACACTCCCCACACAATGATGTGTAATATAACATGATTGTACCGATACGGGGGTGAAATGTTGTTAAGGGTCACGGCCACGGACTGTGGGAAGAGAGACCCACCCGATATTTTGCCGTTGGCCTGCCAAGTACCTTGCCATATGCATTCACATCGATTCAGCATTATCACGTACGTGGTAAACATAAAAATAGGCCTACCGCAATGCACGGATAATGATAGTGCGATGCACTGGTTCGGGTTGGGTTTGATTGTTTTACCTCTTAAAAAAATGATTATAAACATAATTATTTCAAATAAAAATAATGTTGAGAATTAACCGGCCCGCAAGAAATCCTTAACAATACCATAGAATCAGGATAAGTACATTCATAGCATTAAACTGTTGACCATTCAATGGCAAACAATTGTCACTAACCTAAGCAGCTCAGACATATCGAATTGGGTAGGTACAGCATACCGGAATACTTAGCCAGCTCAACTTCATTTCCGATTATTGATAGCAGCTCTCTCCCCTTTAGGAGATTTTTGAATTTCAAAGACTGTTTAAAATATCAAACTAAGAGGTGAACAAGATTAGGACCCACCTCGATTAGGGGTTTTTCAATTCAGTTTGAGCGGATTGTCATTGTATGTCTGGGTTGCAAAATCACGCTTCAAAACAGGAGAGGGGGGAAACAGGAAAATCATGTGTACAGAGCAATCCTCACTATAAGAGAAGGAGATGAACGGATCTGAGTTAAAGTCTGACTCAGGAGATTTCGAAATATTATTTTTTTGTGTAAGAAGTGTACGAATGCAAAATAGTCAACTAGAACTAAGAAAGGTAACCTAAAATACACAATTCCCAAAATTTGAGATGAATCGGATTTTTCGTTTTGATGCAGTAAACATTTATGTGTTTAGTATGACGTAACATATAGGATACTGTGTCTAACAAAAATTCCGGCTCCGGAAATTTATAACCAAGTTGTGATTTCTATATGAAGGCATTCGATTTAAGTTAGCAATTTCACACGTGATTAGTATATGGACAGCATTAGGCATGAAAAAACACGATTTTTGGAAATTGAGGGCCCCCTCCCTAAGGGAAATCTCTGAGTCGGCTTTAACAGGACCAGAGTTGAGCACATTTGGCATAATGCGTTCATTACTTTTACATTGGGAGCAACAAAGGTTTCCTTAACCATCTAAGCTTCAGCATATGAAACATGTGCTGAATTTGCTCTGGAATCTCTTTTTCAATCAAGCATAGTTTTTACATCCCGCTAGCTGCTGAGTGATCACCACCACATCTACAACATTTAGATGTTCCTTGTTCTACATTAATCATATTTGTGAAAACCCCCACACCTAACACAACGTTTGTTACCATTACATCTGCTAGCTGTATGACCTAGTCTTTGACTAGTTTGAAAACATCTACTACGGATGGAATGAGGTCTTAACAGTTATACACTCATACCCAATGGAAGCTGTTTTCTTTGAAAGTATACACACGGATAGGACCTCTCCATTTTACGCAGATACTCTCTTGACTCAATCGCATTGCATGCGTAACCCCAGCACTTTTGCACCAATCAACAAATGTCATCATTGGCACTTCTAAAGGGAACCCCCAAAATGACGCCCTTGCATTGAGTTTCCAGATTTTGGGATACTCAGTACTAACCACCCATCCCTACCGAGTCAATGGCTTTAAGTTTAGCACTTGAGAGGCTGTAAAACATTTTACAGCATATCACCATCTCTTTACTTGGTACTTATTAACAAAATCCGACCTATTTTGTTCAAGGCATTGGCAATTTTGGTTGGGCTCATTTTCGCCAGATTAACATCTGGTGATCGAATGATGACCACATAGGGGAAGAAGATGTATGTTTGAAGACTGGAATATTACTACTGTGTAGCTGGCGACAATTTGGAAAGCAGAAACGTCCCCCTCAACTACACTTCATATTGGATCTGTAGCATCATCAGAATCACTACTCATCTCGTGTATCATATTTACGTTCTTTATCTTCTTCTTTTCTAGAACTACGACTATGACTACGAGAACGACTATCATGGGAACTTGCCCCTCGTGAGAGGACCGTGACTAACATCACTATCTCATCACGATCTGTGGATTTGGCATATAAATTCTCTGAAGGAGAATCTAGTTGTTCTCTCCTACACTGTAAACTAATCATCATATATACTTGTGAATACTCCAAATCAGAGAGGCATTTTTGATAACCACCATGTAGTCATCATCACCATCATCCTCATGATGGTACCACGACCCCACTGGTTTTGACCAACTCGACATACGTATCAATCAACCGTATGCAATAAGTATTATCTACAGACAGGGCAATAAAACCTTTGGCAATGTAATAATTAACCACCTCACCTGCTATAATATTATATAGTGTCCACATCCAACAGACATAAAGACAAAAAGTTAATTACACAAAAATCTAAACGAAAACGGCAATAACGAAGAAACCAATAGAGAACGCGAAGACACAACCGTTCTCAATCACGTCCACAGCGCCAATCCCTCAGAAATAGCACTCCATATTGTAAATGCCCACTAAACCAACATGTATATAGATGGGCTAGGTGTTAAAACCTCATGATACGGTCATTTTTTCTGTCATAACTGTGGTCTACTGCAAAAGGCCACACCCATAAAATGAATCTTATACTTTAACTTCAACGAAAATGCATCAATAAAAAAAAAAATTACAAATCAGGTCTTGGAAAGAAATTTTAGGGCAAATGTGTTGCGATATGACCAGTATCCGGTCAATACGTTGTGTATACAGCTTGTATACACCGTTGGTCCCTGCGTTTTGTGTCGGGGGGGTCGGACACGATCTTGCTCGATTGGCATTGGGGATTTCCCAACGGTAATTTGGGTAACTGCTACGTTCATTTTTACTATGGCAATCTCGGTCCCAGGTGACCTTAAAAAAATCATCTCTTTAAAGGGATTAAGGCAGCGATTTTTGCTGATCCGAACATCGGAAAAATCACAAAAATTCATAATTTTTTTTATATTTTTGTACTTGGCCGGATATGCGAACATGACCTGGCACGTGGTTGGCTTTGAAATCCGTGTATTAAGACAAGGCAGTAACTTTTTATCTGATTCGTAATTTCTGTACGTGCGTAGCTAAATTCCGACTTGCATCGAAATGTCACGGATTTTCAGCCGTGATCTGTGCTCATGATGAATACAGTTTGACCTCAATTACAAACATTATTGATCTTTATTGAAGATTCCCAGGTTTGTTTCGTAAACAATAATAGTATATTTTTGTTGCCAAACCATTTTTAATTTTTTGATGGAACGCACTTGATATTTCCGTCCATCTCATCGGAGGACTTCTTCAGAAATGGTCATCTGAATCCACTTTTTGCCGGGTTTTTGATTTCCGTGACTTCTTTCGCAGTCCTTAAAAGTGGATTATACACCTTACGGAGGAGTAAGTGCCCGGTCCTGTCCTCCTCTCCTCCTATTCCATCGCTTCACGAACTTCTCTAGACTTTTTATCGTGCTCCCGACCAAGGATCTTAAGATTTTTCCAGTCAATGACATGGTTTTCTCTGGCTACGTGGTCCAGATCTAGCAGATTTTGTTTGCTCTGCTCTGATACCTGCGTCAGAACGGTGAAACGTTGTTCATCGATTTCGGAACCCTCAGCTTTGTGCTCTGCACCTAGTGCCAAATAGGCGGGACGTTTCACCGACGGTATCTAGGAGAACATTTTGGCAACATATTTCCTATATGCTTTTCCTCCTTTGTTTTTTCTATGTCTATAAATGACCTCGAAATTCAAAGAGGTTGTTGGAGTATGAATTCTATCAGCTCTATGATATTCATCTGTGTCTAGCTTGGTGTGCGCTTTTTTCAGATTTATCATCTGACAGTCGTTGTTTGACTATCTTTGAGCGCTTCGTGAGGGGCGTGTTAGTAACACGGATATCGAACATCATGAGAATGAAAATTGCATCTTCCTCAATAGACCATCACGAAGTTCCTCCGCGAGAGCTTTGATTTTTTGAAGTTTGAATCTAACCGGAAATCAAACACCCGGCAAAGTGAGCGATGACCAGTTCTGGAAGAAGTCCTCCGATGATATGACTAATACATCAAGTGAGTCCATCAAAATTAAAAATGGTTGTTTGGCAACAAAAATTACTATATTAATTGATTACTTTGTTTATTCTGTACTGAGTAAACCACACAATCAGCTGTTATGGTAGATTTGAGACGCCGTCTCTGTATGTCTATTGGCTGAGAGACGGTATGACAAATTTCCTCAAAACTACTCCATTTTTTCACTTATTTGGTGTTTGTTTTCCACATTAAAGCAGTTATATGTAATTGTAACACACTTATCCCCTTGATTTATAATTTAAAAAATGCATTTCCATATTTTTCGATTCTCTCGCATTATCGCTGCTAATCCCTTTAACCTTTTTTCAAAGATCTTAGTATATCATGATAAATTAAGAAAACATTATTGTCTTCAAAAATCCGTCGGGTTAGAGTGGATTAACCCCGCTCAAAATAGTGTAATTTCCCAATACGCATTTAGATTTAATATTCGTGACCATTGACCATGGCCGTAGTTTTATCAAGTCTGTTAACCGTCGATATGCGTAAGAGCGCCTCCTACCGTTTAAGTCTTTGAACAGACTAGCACCGATGTTATGCCGTTTTGAATTTGCTGTTGCTGTTAGGTTGGCATGTCCCTCCCCCCCCCTTCGGTGTGTTGCATTATGCCGTAGTCCTGTGTCGTTGTATACGTCGTGCTCTGACCTCGTGGAGTCAATATGCATGGTAGGACCCCATACACCTGAGAATGAGATTAAATTTGAATAATAACGTTCTCCAGGGGGGGTAGGACACGATCTGCTCGATTTGGGCATTTGGGATTTCCAACAGTAATTTGTGGAACAACTACGTGCATTTACTATTGCAGTCTCGGTCCCAGTGACATTAAAAATCATCTCTTAAACCTTTGTTCAAAAGATCTTAGTATATCATGAAAATTATAAGAAAAAAATATTGCTTCAAATCCGTCGGGGTTAGTGGATTAACCCCGCGCAAAATAGTGTAATCCAATAACTGTCATCTAGATTTAAATATTCGTGACAGGGCCTAGCTTTAGTCAAGTCTGTGTGTAACCGTTCGATATGCGTAAAGAATCGCCCTCCTACCGTTAAGTCTTTGAACCGACTAGCCCCTGGAAGTTGCTACCGTTTTGAATTTGCTTTGCTAAGTTTAGGTTGGCTGGCCTACCCCCCCTGAAACGTTTCTCAGCAGTCTAGGGATTTTTTGAATTGCGCGAAAATTGAATTTTCAAATGCCATTTTCTCCCAAAATTCTTCTACGAACTAAAGGTTCGCAGAACAAATTGCTTTAAATGATGTCTTTCTTGCGTATGGTAAAAATTGCAATGAATTCATCAAGCGGTTGGAGGAATCAATCAAATCTTAATGCCGATTTAAGTGATTTTTTTCCATAGAGCTCCACAGGAGGCTGGCAACCTCAAATCCCAACTCTAGTATCAACATCGGCGTCGGTCCTGTCTGTCGCTGTAGGACTGGGCCGAGACGAATGACTGTCAGTTCGGCCCATTTCCAATTCGGCCCAAACTCATGCCAATTCTTCCCACCCGATTCGGCCACTTGCCAATTCGGCCCACGCCCAATTCGGCCCATTTCCAATTCGCCCAATTTCCAATCGGCCCATTTGTTTCCTTCTTCTTCCTTTTTTCTCTCTTTCTTTTTTTCCTTTTCTTTTTCAACGGTTATCTGTTTATTTCGTCCATGGTTTATTTGCCATGTCCTCCCAGCCACGGTAGACCGGACATCACTTACCATACCCTGGGTATAATAAACAGTGTGACATTGCCGGGGTATTGCCCAATTCGGCCCATTAAAAGGAGTGCCAATTGCTCCATATCCACCATGCTTCAGTGCGCGCCTTTCATGGACTTGGTAACTCATAAAATAGTCTAATACCTGAAATGTTCGATTCCATAATTGGTGTTGTTGCCAGATTGAGTTTGTGTGTATCGAAGTCCATATCTCTGCGCAGAAAAAGGATTGAGTACATGCTGCGTGTAAGCCTGACATTTCAATTGTGAATAATTTTACATTGAACAGAAACCGTATCCCCTACCGATATCACTGAATCACCATGCGCTGACGAAAATTTGTGCATCTTCTGGGCGATAAGGTTTTCGCTAGGACATACCTTTATAAATTCCAGTTTACACTGGGTTTTTAAGGATACATATAACCGCACGCATCAAGTGGCGAAAAGTCTTCATCCTTTTAATAAGAAAAAATAAGGTTCGATAAAGACCTTTTTCAAAGAAAAACATTCACAGGATTTAAGTTTGAGTGCCAAGACAAATTTTTTTCTCAGGAGACCGCGCGCATTTTTAAAATTATCAGAAAAAAATGCATATTTTTTTTTTTTTTTTCGATTTTTACTGACTTGGTATTTTGTAGTGTAACAAAATATGAAATTCCCGACAAATTGAAAGTGGGTCAAAAAATGCATTTACAGAAACGCATTTTGCATTAAGCATTTTCTTTAAAAAAACGCATTTCCAGTTTCTTTTCTGAGACAAACTTGGTTTTTTTTTTTTTTTTTGAGGCCTTATATAGCCTTTAAGTTCTGAGAGTTCTTCTGAGTTAATTTTGGTAAAATCAACACGTCCCGATTTGACGTATCTAGATAGAGATTATTTATGCTCTATAGGATCACACAACGCTTTAGTTGATGTGGTCTTTGTTTTTTTCGATATTACAAACTGGCGTTGTCATGGTTGCTGTCAACGTAATTGAAAGCGTTTTACTGTCATTTTTTTTTCATTGATTTTCTTTTTTATTTTGATAATGATGAAATCCCATTCGATTTGGACATATGTGGCCCCACCATTTTTCATGAACCTAACTATTACTCCAACTAAGTATCAAAAATTAGATTAATTATAATGTCCTTTAGTCGGAAAATAACTTCAAACATGGTCAAACCCTCTCCTTTCAATACGAAATGACCTGATTTGGTGATTTGGCCGCGTTTTCTAGGTTAATAACTCATTTTCTGGCCTCATATACACGGGCAACATGTGCCCCACTTTTCTTAAGAAGTTTATAAGCTTTCCAGTAATAATAATATAACTTTCATTGGTCAAGTATACTCGGACCCCCCCCCCCTGTTGACATATACAAAGCCCTAGCCAATGAAAGTTTACCTATCAAAAGATCAATATTGTTTGCGCCGCCACCATAATCTTAGCTTGCTTGGGGTTGTATCGTGGGATCCTCATTTCATGATAATTATTGACACCTTGGTGGATTGAAATAAAAGTTTAATGTATGGACCACATTTTTGACTACTTGTTTTAATTTTGGAACTCATATCGCCTGCAAGATGTCGTTTTGTTTATGGTTTTTTGTATTTTTGTATGTATTTTGAAGCTGCCTTACCTGAAACACGCTTTGCTCAAGCTTTACCTTCCACTTATGACTCTGCAAATAGACTATTGGTAACCATCACCCCAACGTACACCCCGCCCCCCCCCCCCCCGTACAATGTTGAAGCACCAATAAATCATACTTAGAAGCTGATGTAAGCATGCATTTAGCACGCTTTGCTCATACTTCCCCTTCTACTTAGTTTGCTCGTGCATTTGGTAACCATCACCCCTAACTATCAACCCCGAATCCCGCACTCCCCCGAACAATGTTGAAGCACTAAACATACTAAGAAGGTCATTTAAGCCAGAGACATGCAGTGGTTATTCAATTCTGGCTCTGCATATAGACTATCAATACATTGGTGCGGTGGAATTCGGAGGCTAATGCAATTTCCCCCGTGAAATAAACTCAATAAATGTCATTAACATACCGGACAAAATGTATTTGTCGCTCCAACATTGGATGGGGGTGGGGGGTGGGAAGCACAATGTATAATTCTCATTAAAATACTTTTCATTAAATGTCATGATCATACATCAAAATACGTTTTGTGGTCACCACATTGATGCGGGGAGGGGGGCTCAATGTATCTTTTTAACCCCGTCAAATAATTTCAGTAAACTCAATATCATATGGTTTTCTGTAGTATAAATTTATATTTTGACATTTCCATTTATTTATTTATTTTCCATTTTACTTTACTCATAAGCTTCATGGAAACACTGAACAGCTTTTTACAGGGTGATTATATGATCTGTAAAATTTGGGGTAGCGATGACTTGATTCTTTCATCAAATGAAGCAAACTGTTTTATATCATCTTTAGTAGATAGCACTAGAGACTGTGAGTTTATACACATAACTATACTTTCTAAGAGGTAGGATATATTTTAATTTTAATGGGCAAACTTTATAAATATTTAGGATAATATTTTAATTTTAATGGGCAAAAATATGTTGTTGTACTCCCATTGACGGGTGGGGTGTTGGGGGGGCTCAAAATATATTTACCCCAGTAAAATAATTTCAGTAAACGGTCATAGCCATTGGCTTGGGCAATTTAAAGAATAGACGATTTTCGGTACTTTTTGAGATGTCACAATAATAAAAAAAAATTGGGTTTTGGACGCCGTTCCAACGAAACTTAAGCATATTTTGAATCATTTTTGGCATAAGTAGTTATAGGCCATCATTTTATATTTGGAAGAAAATTTGAATGTGATAGGGATATATTTGGATATTATTAAAGTAAGTATTATTTTCAACAAAAACGCCTAAGTACAGCGCGCGTGTTTTACGTTTGGATTGAAATAGCAGATGAGACAAGGTTTCGATATGTGCCTTTATCAGCCGATGTACACTCTAAGAAAGATACAATTTCTTATTATTTCTTATATATTCACTCACTTTATTAAGCAGTATACATACAATAATACACCATAAAGGAGAAACATGTAAAACCCAGAACAGTCTCCATTTTGGTGGATGAACGCAGGAAAATTTAAAACAGGTTTGACCAGAACAATGAATGACTTACAAACCTAACAAAATAAATAAAAAGGGGTAATCAACCGGGGGACCAGCCCAGAAAATAATAATTATTGCACATTAAAAATTGGGTCAAATTGTCCCAGGTCGGTTCCTGGTGGGCATGAAAGATAGAAAATGATTATAAGATTGCCAGTTTGCTGATATTGTTCCCGAAATTTTTTAAAGGTGTGGGATTATTGCACAATTTGAGAATACCTTCAACCTAGCAAGTTGTTGGGAGAAAGTACCCCCGACTACATCTGTACCCCCCGCATATGTATAGCCTTAGAATAAGTTGTGTCATATGCTTTCGAACTCACAAACACATAATGGTCTCATTTTCGAGGTTGGTACGAATATATACGTTTTGTGCCAAGTTTTTCTTGATTTTGGTAAAGGAACTTGAATGATGCCAATTTGGATCAAAAGTCCAAAATTGCAAAACAGTCGCACTT
>JAMKCH010020414.1:0-46574 GCA_023653785.1 Ophioderma brevispina
AACATTTTATATTTTTTTTCACAGATATGTTCAACTTTATAACAAATTTATGTTTGTGTTTTATTTTGAAAAAAAAAATTGCCATTCTTGTTCACAGCATGTTTGTTAATGCACAATCTTTGTACATTGAATCATGTGGCAGGGCTCAAGACTTGGACGGGGACTTTAATAGTGACAAGGATCCAATAATGAAAATATGCCACTTCATTTTTTGATTTCTCATTTTATATTCATATAATTTAATGTCCACTTAACAAGTTTGACTTGGATTGTGATGTATCGCTGCATGTCAGGAAAGTGGTATTGCCATGGGCATACTCAGTGGGAGCTTGTTTATAGGTGCCCTCACTTAATGGGAATACATACATGCCAGAAGACTATACTAACAGTGGCAGGGGAGGGCGGCCAAGAAATCCCAATTTTCAACGTTGCCATTGGTTTAACACAGCAAAAGGAAACTTCAAAATTCTGATTTTTGTGTCTCCTGCCTTAGGCAGGAAGACACATAGAGATCACTTTGTCCACCAATTTTTGTGTTGCCTGCCAGCTGCCTTAAGGCAGGAAGACACATAGGGACCACTTTGTCCACTGTTGTCTGTTGTTGATGTCTGTTGTTGATGTGAAAAAGGGTTAAAATTTGCCTGTAATATCCGCATACTTCGATGGATTTAAACCAAACTTAAGTCATCGATGCAACAAGGGATTCCTCAATCATCTGTTAATGAGGTCAAAGGTCACATGCCAAGGTTACAGGTCACATGCCAAGGTCAAAGGTCATGTGAGGTCAAGTTGTAAGATTCAGTTCAGTTGGAACCAAACTTGAGTCATAGGTGCAACATTGGATCCCTCATTTGTTGATGCAGTCAAATGTCACATGCGAAGGTCAAAGGTCACATGCCAAGGTCAAAGGTCACATGCCAAGGTCAAAGGTCACATGCCAAGGTCAAAGGTCACATGCCAAGGTCAAAGGTCATATGAGGCCTATCATTTACAAAACGCAATGGCAGGCGACTCGTGGTCCGAGGACCGATGTATTTTTTATATGTCGTCAGGGAATATTTTCTTAATCCAAAACCATTGGAGTTGAAGAATTAACTCCACTGTAATGGTTAGTTTTAACTACAAAAAAAAAAAAAAAAAAAAATTAGGGAGACTATAACATATTTTGAAGATGTTCAAGTCTTTCAAGGAGACTCGGCTTGGCCTTGCTGGTGTGAAAAGTGAGAATCAGTTTCTTCCAGTAATTTTTTTTATATTTAGGCCTTGTGAATAAATGTGAGTTTAATTATGCAATTGCATGGGGTAGGTGGGGGGGTCCCTGAATGGTTATTTTGAATTCACTATATTTCATTCACTGTATAATATAAAACCAAAACTGTAAGTCATTTGCTTTAAAATAGAAAATTTTTAAATGAATTTTTTTTGGTTTCTTCCGCTTTCAGTGGAAGAAACTGGAAGAAACCCGTTTCTTCCAAGTGGAAAAAACCGCGGAAAAAAACGCGGTTTTTTCCGCCTGTGGAAGAAACTGGCGAACCCTGGTTAACACGCAAAAGCGAAATTTCAAAATTCTGATTTTTGTGTCTCCTGCCTTAGGCAGGAAGACACATAGAGATCACTTTGTCCACCAATTTTTGTGTTGCCTGCCAGCTGCCTTAAGGCAGGAAGACACATAGGGACCACTTTGTCCACTGTTGTCTGTTGTTGATGTCTGTTGTTGATGTGAAAAAGGGTTAAAATTTGCCTGTAATATCCGCATACTTCGATGGATTTAAACCAAACTTAAGTCATCGATGCAACAAGGGATTCCTCAATCATCTGTTAATGAGGTCAAAGGTCACATGCCAAGGTTACAGGTCACATGCCAAGGTCAAAGGTCATGTGAGGTCAAGTTGTAAGATTCAGTTCAGTTGGAACCAAACTTGAGTCATAGGTGCAACATTGGATCCCTCATTTGTTGATGCAGTCAAATGTCACATGCCAAGGTCAAAGGTCACATGCCAAGGTCAAAGGTCACATGCCAAAGTCAAAGGTCATATGAGGCCTATCATTTACAAACGCGATGGCAGGCGACTCGTGGTCCGAGGACCGATGTATTTTTTATATGTCGTCAGGGAATATTTTCTTAATCCAAAACCATTGGAGTTGAAGAATTAACTCCACTGTAATGGTTAGTTTTAACTACATCTATATGAATAACGGACAAGGACAAAGTCATATATGGGCCATGGGAACACCCATGATTGACCCACACCAAATTAAAGCACCATGTATGTGGTTTGTACTCCATATTGCTGTCATTTCATTTGATATTTTGGGTGAGTTGCTTCATTGAACGAGGCTTGGCCGCCATTGTCTGCACAGTGGGAGCAGGCGGTGGTGGCCAAGCCTTATTCATTAAAGCAATTCACCAAAAATGTCAAAAGAAATTACAGCAATACGGAGTGCAAACCACAAACCAATTTGGGTGCTTTGATGTGGGTCGGTCATGGGTGTTCCCATGACCTACATACGACCTCGTCCTTGTTCGTTATTAATACAAAAAAATTCAGAAATAAACCTTCCAGCGGAGTTGATTCTTCAACTCCAACGGTTTTGGAATAAGAAAATATTCCTTGACAACATATAAAAAATTCAGAATTTTTTGTCAAGATTTGGCTTTTACGTGTTAAACCAATGGCGACGTCTGAAATTGGGATTTCTTGGCCGCCCTCCCCTGAGTGCGAGCTTGTTTAGAGGACGCCCTCACTTTGTATGGGGATACATATATGTCAGTAACACTAACCTAACAGCACCCATAAAATTACACAATTAACTCTAACCTGTCTCAGCAGCAATTATCGGCAATCGCGATCTTTTCATGCTGATCATTGTTGGTCGGACACTTCACATAGCCGGTAAATGCCAGTCAGACAATTGCCTCCTGAGAGATCACAAATTTTACATAGCCGATAACTACCAAGTCGGATGTTTACCCCTTGAGAAACCCACAGCCAATAAATGCTGGTCGGAAATGTAAACCTTTTGGAGACACAATGCTATTTACTGCTGGCTGGACATTTACCCTAATGGAGATATTGGACAATGGACTGCCGATTACTGATAAACCCTTGGGAAACGCATTGCTGATTACTGCTCCCCTAAGGAGATTGCCAAATGGAATACTAATTATTGCCGGCTGGACAATTTACCCCTTAATGGCACTATCAGTGATTTGCTAAATCAAAAAATCAAAAAAAATCATCAAAAATCAGATTTTTGTATTTATGTAACAAGTATAGGTATCTTAACATAACCTGAAAGTGCCAAGAGTGAAAGCAACCTAATAAGGACAAAATCATACATTTTAGTCATTACTGTCCGAACGGACACTTACTAGGACACGTAATTGAATTAGAGAATAAAGGTATGATTTTGGGAACCGGTACTCTCTTTACGACGAATTGAACCCAAGGCGATACCATTATTTTAAAAATAATGGTGTAGCCGGGTTCAATTCGTCGTAAAGAGAGTACCGGTTCCAAAATCATACCTTTATTCTCATTCTTAAACAGCTTTATCATTTAAGGTCATCTTTAACCCAATTTCGCGATGCTGTATGGCTTAAATACAACAAAAAAGGACTGCCACCACCCAGTGACAACAATCGAACAACCCGTTGATCGCAACGAGACGCAACGTTGGCAGGCGCGCGCGAACGTAGCAAAACGCAGTATGACGCGAGCGCTTCAACCTAAAAATAACATCATCTACTACCTGGGTTCAATTAAACAAATTGAACCCGGGCATCAGCCAATGAAATTACTTACAATTTCACAGCTGTTTAAGAATGGAGATTCATATCTATGAGCACTGCTGTTTTCCTCCTTTTCAGTTGCAAAAACTGAGAATTCTACAGACTCGTCCTTCAATTATAAGCTATTTCTGCAAATTTAAAATATTTTGAATCTTTCGGGTGTATCACTGATAGTGTCTTTAAGAGACCCACTGCTTATGTCTCCTGGTCAGACATTAACTTTTTTCCACAAAATTGTCACTAGAGGGTAAATGTCCCACTGGCAATAAGCTTCTTGCATGCCGACTACTGCTGGTAAGGATGTCTAGTGAATATGAAGGGGTTGACGGTTACTCCCGATCAGATGTTTACCCCACAGGGGCTTGAAGGGAGTTAGGGTTAATATGATACAGCTTGATAACACAGTGGGCTTGGCAATAATTGACCGATTGTGAAGAAAGTCGTAACTTTTGTGCATTTTGGTGTGATGTTTGAAATTCTCATTTATTATGATGGATTATTAATTCCACTAGCTATTTCCTGTGCAAATTTCACGAAATTCTATTGCACTCGAGCTAGTTAAAGTAAACCAAGTTACGCGCTCAAGCCTGTTATTTTAAAGAACAGCATTTATAGCTCGTTGATTATCTATACCATTCTGTGTTTTTTTTTCTAGTTCTGGTTGTTGCATGTCTCAGTCTTTTGGGTTGTCAGTCTATAATTTACAATTCTTGGAAAATGTGAAAATATACAAAATTAGGCATTTCACCCCTTTCCCGACATTGTGCAGGGTCCAAATTTAAAATGTGGTTACATTTTTTTTCTCCAAAATAGTGTTACCGAATTGAATAAATTATCATATTTTTACTAAATTTAATGGATTTTTGCATTATGAATTTTAAGAACATAAGCGTTCTGGGGAACAAAGTATTTTTAAAAAAAAAAAAAAAAAAAAGATCATACGCAACGAGACGCAACGTTGGCAGGCGCGCGCGAACGTAGCAAAACGCAGTATGACGCGAGCGCTTCAACCTAAAAATAACATCAATACGCAGCGCGTACTACCTGGGTTCAATTAAACAAATTGAACCCGGGCATCAGCCAATGAAATTACTTACAATTTCACAGCTGTTTAAGAATGGAGATTCATATCTATGAGCACTGCTGTTTTCCTCCTTTTCAGTTGCAAAAACTGAGAATTCTACAGACTCGTCCTTCAATTATAAGCTATTTCTGCAAATTTAAAATATTTTGAATCTTTCGGGTGTATCACTGATAGTGTCTTTAAGAGACCCACTGCTTATGTCTCCTGGTCAGACATTAACTTTTTTCCACAAAATTGTCACTAGAGGGTAAATGTCCCACTGGCAATAAGCTTCTTGCATGCCGACTACTGCTGGTAAGGATGTCTAGTGAATAATGAAGGGGTAGGGGACTCTCCCGAAAGATTTTACCCAACAGGGGCTTGAAGGGAGGTGGTTAAATGGATACAGCTTGAGAACACAGTGGCTTGGCAATAATGACCGATTGTGAGAAGTTCGTAACTCTTGCAGTTTGGTGTGATTTTGAAAATGCCTCATTTAATATGAGGGATTATTAATTCCACTAGCTATGTTCCTGTGCAAATTTCACGAAATTACATTGCACTCGAGCCTAGTTTAAGTAACCAAGTTGGTAACCCGCTCAAGCTGTTCTTTTTTAAAGACAACGTTTATAGCTCGTTGGTTTATCTATACCTTCTGTGTTTTGTTCGAGTTCGGTTGTGTGCGATGTCTCAAGTTCCTTTCTGGGGAACAAAGTATTTTTATCCTTGTTTTTCGCAATAAACCTTTTCCAAATATCTTGGTAGTGTTTTAACAACACACTGAGTCCAAGACAAGTTAAGAAATTGTATCCTCAAAAAATCTTCTCCTGTCACTTAACTTTTGAGAGACCAAACTTAGTTTTATCACAGGCTTTTATATTCATGTGAATGTCTACCGTGACTCTGTTCTTTTTCAAGATTGGAGAAGCTATGGCTTGAAGAGGTAGCGCAAAATGGCACTCGGGAAGCCTCTCTCTTTCGGGCCATACGTAAGGTCATGCAAGCTCAAGTACTCCAGAGTTGTGCCGCAACTTTTTTAGGGAATGGATGTAGATTTCTTACTGCTGTGAGTATGAATGAGCTTAGCATATGGGTGTAGAGGATTGCAAATGCGACACCTTGGAATTAATATATTGAATGTTATACAGGGTATCTTTGTACAGGATCGTTTGAGTGGGAAATGAGCTAACATTAGAGGAATGGCATCTGTCACACCTTGGAATTAAATTGATTAAATATCATACAGGGTGTCCCAACAGTAGCGTGCAGTGCACAGGATCTTTTGAGTGGGGAACAAGAATAATTTCCCCCAAATGGACAGCAATAAATGTTTAAAGGTGCGTGTTCCGATCGTCTTTGGGACCCCCCCAATATCAGATGAAAGGCCATATTTTTCTCATTGTCGCACTGAAATTTGAGCCTTTCCATTTCATTCCCAAGATATAAACAAAAAACTAACAAATTAATGGTTAACCATCAACAGTAGCAAAGTATTGAATAGGGCTTTGCAATGTGCATTATTGCTTCTACCATCAAAACTGTTTCCCACGGTATTTGATGGGGTGTATGTGCAAGTGCTAGGCTCTCTTATCAAGTAGAGAACACAATAGACATAAATCAGAACAAGCACCTTTAATGCAAGTGTTGAACTAAATGTAGTTTTAATAATAACATGATTCTTCATGAATGATCCCCCCCACTGACAAACCAAACTGGGGAGGGGCGCGTTCTCCAGTCCCCCTTTGCACATGCCACTGTGTGTCCCCAAAAAAGGTTACTGTGAAGAAAAATATTTGAGTGAAAAAGAGTAAGTTTCAAGTTTCCATGTAACCTTTTTTGGAACACCCAGTATATCATTTTGTGAAGCAAAATAGGTAAGCAGAAAATTAGCGAAGGCACTATCAGTGATTTGCGAATCAGACAATAAAAAAAATGAACAAAACACAGATTTTTGTATGTCTGTAACAAGTATAGGTATCCTAACACACCCTATGCCTGCAACTTGCAAGTGATAAGACTGAGCAACGTAATGAAGACAAAATCGGATATTTTCTTTTCTGACAATTTTTCAGTTGCAAAAAATAACTTTCGAGAATTGTACAGACTTTCCTTCATTTTAAGCTATTCCTGCAAATTTCAAATATTTTGACTCTTTTGGGAGAATCACTGATAGTGTCTTCAAATTAGAGATTAACCGATATTTGTATCAGACATCGGATCGGGGCCGATTTTGCAAAAATCAGCAAAAAATCGGATCGGCAAAAGTATGTCAGACTCAGAGGCTGCCGATTCTCAGCCGATGTACTGAATGAATGAAGGGGACGAAGTATAATGGGTATTTTTCCAATTTATATGTAGAAACATGTGACAAGAATTGCTCAAAAAGGTAACCTTTCCTCCGAAATTCCTCATCGGAACATAAAGCAAATGTGGACTGTACAGATTTGTTGATTATAATCATGGTCTCCAAATTCCTAAGTTTAAGAATTTGAACTCGGTGCGATCTTCATTATATGTGGCAAATCATCGGATCGGTGGATCGGCCGATACTACAAAAAAAATATCGGCCATCGGATCGGCAGAGGAAACCCTGGATCGGTTAATCTCTACTTCAAATAGCCTCCGTTGCCTTTAAACCTGGTCTTGATCTTCAAGGTAGAACTACAATTTTCAGAGCATTTGTCAGCATTTTTGTCCATGGTGCCTTTACATGCTTATTACTGAGTGCCTTTACATGCTTACTGAGTGCTCATAACCACTTGAGCACTACCTGCCTTTCAAACACCATTTATGATTGGCTAATTACATCATCTAGTCATTTCAATATCCAATTGACACTTAGCTTCCAAATATTCAAGCTCTAGCCCTCTTCAGCCCTACTACCACTTTGCTTCCAAATATTCAAGCTCTAGCCCTCTTCAGCCCTACTACCACTTTGCTTCCAAATATTCAAGCTCTAGCCCTCTTCAGCCCTACTACCACTTTGCTGATTGTTTAAAAAAAATTCAAGTAAATTCCTCTGCGACCAGTCGGCTGGTAGTCATTTAAAATGTGATTTCAAGACCTGACCTGTTATTTGTGTAATGCCTTGCAAGGCAGTTTTTAAAGGGCAAATAAAAAATTGCCTTCAAATTGCAAGGGCGTGAAAGTAATTCATCAATTGGAAAACGGCAAATTCAACACAATTTGTCAACATGGGAAGGGCATCAAGGCATTTTTTTAGTAAAAAATAAACAGATAAATTCCAGTACAGCTGCTTTGAATAATATCGACTTTTATGGAAACAAGGAAAACTGTGTTTTCGAGTTCTTGTACGCCTTCGGCATAATTACATGGAGCTGCAATACAGAAGAGGGATCTTCAAAAACTATCAAATATGGCGGTGCCCATAGCGTGCACCAATTCCCAGGGCGTTTGGGCTATTTAACTGCTTAGTCTGGATTAAAAACATTCGGGGATGTCATTTTAAAAACATGTTACATTTTTGGATGATATCATATCTGGATACAAAGTCGGAAAAATGATTATGAACGACTTAAGCTGCAAGAATTATATTTTCATGGAGGCGCAATATTTGGCAGTCGTCGGTCTTTGAAAACAAAAAAGGGCACAACGGCGATTGAATGAAAGGGGCATAGCAGTAGCTGCCTTTGATTTTAGGGGCATTACTGCAATGGCATAGGGCACCGCTGGCAATTGCTTTCGGTGCCGTTGGTTATTTTGCAGCGTTACTGTAATTTGCCTACTTGCACAAAGTTGCAAGTAACTTATATTGAGGTAGTGACTATGAATATCCATTACTTGCATTATAATATGTGCAGGTGTGGTGATTACAGGTCAAGGTCATTTGAAACTGCTAACTTTTCTTTTACCATCTTCCATTTTATAAATACTCTGTAACATGTATGCCAGTATGGCATGATTCCTGCAATAGATTTCTAATTTCTACAGGGGGTAATAGGTCCTGTATATCCCTACTACACAACCAATTTCTTCATGGGAGTACCTTTGAAGTAGCTGTTAAGTAGCCATGGAGTACCCGCCCGCATGGGTACCGCGTCGCCGGCCGCAAAAGTGGGGGTAATCATCCATCTTGGTACATACGCAGTAGCTTAACCACTAGTCACCCCATGCAGGAGTACCTGCATGGGTACTCCCATGCAAATGAGCTTTGAGCTCTGTGATTATTTTAGTAATTCACATATGTTATATGTTTTTACACAAAATGTCATATATAGGGGTTTTTTGGTGATGCTCAACTCAAATATAGATGTTACTAAACTTGAAAATGATCATAAAGTCATAAACAACAATGGAATATTTGGCGCCCTCTATGGTCCAAAGTGTTGCCTACTAGGCAGCCGGTAGGAGAGTACCTGTGAAGGTACTGTGGAGTAGCTGCAGAGGTACTCCACTACTGGTGGCTTAAATGGGTACCTGTCAGTCACCTAGCAGGCATCTGCAGAGTACACTATAGGATGGGTACTGCTAAGAAAACATAGGTGCCATCCATGTCTCATGTATTTCACAAGTTATTTGTAGGTACTGCATCAATGCTGCATCAAGTGGGTACCCTTGGAGTAGAGCTAAGAGTACACATGGAGTAGCCTAAGCTCTGGGTTACACTGTGAGTAGGAATCTTGCTCTGTACACCCTGTGTGAAATTTACAAATAAGCCCTTTCAGAGTTCCAACTGCGCACGTCTGACTTTTAAGCTGGTGAGATAAACCCACTTCCAGTGCACGGCTATCCCCGTATAACTTGAATGGCGTCCCCTTGATGTAACTGGATGGCTAGGTGATTGTCTGCTAAAGGCAGAGCTGCTCTATGTCATTGTGAGGGTAAAACCTCTCATAAGCTTGTGCTGCCATTATTAAAATCCTAGTATGATGTACAGTTGCTGTGTTGCATCTCATGTTCTCACCTTTGCTTTAAATTCAGGTAATTATTACCTTGGCCATCATGTATGGTGCCACTTATTTGCTGCCATGCAACAAACGTTAGCATCATGTTGGAAAGCTGTTTACTTCTGGGTTTACGCATGTTGTTGAACCTGTTCCAGGAGAAGTATTTTTATGGGTGGATGGATGAAAATTAAAAGAAATACAGTTTTATCATTGTTGTACCAGTCTTCCATTTTGGTCTGCCCACAAAATTGTGCTGGCTGCATGTCACCACAGGCCAATCTTTACCGCTAAAATCCTTGGTGTGAGAGGCCCAGGAAAATTGTCTAGCATGGGTCCAGTTAGTGTGTTAATGACACTTATTAATCAAAATGTGGGTCTTATCAGTATCAATCCAATTTTATATCAAACTTGGGTCAAAGGTAAAATATGAAAAACATATTTTAATGAGGTCAAAGATCACATACCAAGGTCAAAAGTAAAATGAGGTCAAGTTGTAAATATGCTGGTCAGTTAACTTTTGGGTAGGTCAAAACCAGTTGAGCTTGGGTCATGGATGCAGCTTTGGAACCTCCATTCGTTAACAAGGTCAAAGGTCACATCCTGAGGTCAAAGGACATCTGAGGTCAAGTTGTAAATAGGGTGGTCAGTTAACTTTTTGGTCACATAATTATGTTTTAACACAAAATGTCATATATAGGGTTTTTTAGTGATGCTCAACTCAAATATAGATGTTATTGAGCTTGAAAATGATTAGAAAGTCGTAAACAACAATGGGATGTTTGGCGCCCTCTATGGTCCAAAGTGCTGCCTTCTAGGCAGCCTGTAGGAGAGTACCTGTGAAGGTACTCCCATGGAGTAGCTGCAGAGGTACTCCACTACTGGTGGCTTACATGGGTACTTGTCAGTCACCTAGCAGGCAACCGCAGAGTACACTATAGGATTGGTACTGTTAAGTAAACATAGCTGCTAACCACCCAGTGGCTTGTGTACTTCGCAAGTACTTATAGTTGTAGGCACTGCATCAAGAGTGCATCAGTGGGGTACCCTTGGAGTAGAGCTAAGAAAGAGTACACACGGAGTAACCTAAGCTCTGGGTTACACCATGAGTAGGAATCTTGCTGTGTATATGACTTTTTATATTATGGAAATGAAGTTGATTCTGATTCTGATTTTAAACAATGTACAAAGAGTGCAATCGAGAGCAAAAGGGCTCATGCAACAACCATAACAGATTAAATCTGTGGGATGGAATGCACTTTGACTCTTGCTTCTTCTTCTTAGCGTATCCACAAGTCATTGGTAATGGCTTGTAGTGGTGTCAGGATTTATTCAACTTGATCCAGGGCCTCGTGTATCCATGATACGGACGCTCCTAACATGGCCCATAGTAAACCAGTTGGCAAGCTATTTTTCTAGTAATTATTTTTTGAGATTTTTAAAGTTGTGAAAATTTTTTTGAAATTGGTTTAATTTAATATGGTTTTAAACAGTTAAGAATTTCACCACATGAATCGAAAATACTTTCACAGGTTTTGAAATCAGCGAGAGGTCACAGATCTATCTGACCTCAAGTCATCATCCTATTTTATTTGTCAACAAGTAGAATTACTGAGTAACATCACTAAGGCCAACAAAAAATTGTTTGTTCATAGAGGCTCCCGAAACAGTAGGGACGGTAGGTCGGAGATTTTTTTTTTTAGTATTGTACTTGAAACTCAATTTAAAGAATGGTAATAAATCAAAACACAACAATTTTACTGTTTGAACTCTTTTATTCAATAGCCAGCGATTCGAACAACTAACCCAACTCAGGGCAACATGGTACATGCCGATTTTGAGGTGCTGATTCCCATAGGCCGCGCCGCCAATCCCGCCATGTAAACTAGCACAAAAATGCATATTTACCAGAAGTGATATCAGGAGACTGAAATGGTAACCGATAGTTCAGTAGGAAATAACATGTGGCACTTTGTAATGTCTATTCATTTCCAACATTCACTTATAAGCCAAGAAAAATCCAATGAAAATGACCTAAGCTGCCAAACCTCAACTCAACTCACTCATTTATTTTCCATCATGTAAAAAAACAATAGATATCGCAATTATAAGAAATGGAGGAGGTATCACTTTTTTATTCTTTTACTGGACCAAAAGCCTGAAAATTTTTGTACCCCCCTTTACACCAATACTCATGTAAATCATAACATAACATACAAAATAGCTAACAAAAAAACCAGCAAGCAAAACACTCAATAGAACATTACAATTAATGAAAAATATATAGGTCTTCATTAGTAGTGATTTCAATAAATGGCCTAAAGTATGTACAATTGTGATACATATTTTGAATATTGAAGTAACCCGCTAGTAATGGTGATGCAATATTCCCAATTTAAGGTTAACTTATTTTACAGACATTGCACATACCTTGGTAATAGTTACAACTATTTAGATCAGTAAATTAGAAAATTTTACACAAAAAAACCTAATTGTATAGAATTTAATTCGAATTGAAGTCACCGTCAATAATACGATTACAGAAAGAAACTATAGATTCCTGTCCATTGTAAAGTCATGGAAACCAACTACATTCCAGCAACGATCAACAACAACAAATGTTACATGTTGGAACTGAAGTTTCCAAGACTCTGAAACACCCAAGTACATGGTGTCTCATAAAGCATTTACCCTCCAAAAATCGGCAAAGTTTACTTACTTAGTCAAACTCTTCTCCTTGTTTTAGCTTTATATTATGAAATATGTACTTTTATGAACATATTGTGAAAACCCACAAAGGAAATGGTGACAAAATAACCAAACAATGCCTATTTCCCCTCAAAATGATGCAAACCTACTTTTTCCACAGCTAGCTTAGCAAGGATCCACTGGATCAAAATATCCCCCGACATTAAAATGTTTAAGACACTCCTAGCCAATAATACTCTCAAATTCCCAAGGTCCAATTGCCTGGTTTTAAGTTGATGAGTTCAGATTTCCTCTACTCCTACGCACTTGCAAGGCATTATTTTGCGGCTGATTGTTCCTGTTCTTTGACGGCCATATCTCTCTCCTTGCACCTTTTTTTAGAGTCTTGCCAGCTACAGATTTTTTTTCTTTTCTTCTGTTTCCCTTGATTACCATCGTACTGGGAACCCTAACATTGAGGGAAAACGTTTAAACCCTTCACGATGAACGATATGGTCCTTTAAACCAATAATATGCATTGTAGGAGTCATGCGCCAATGCATTATTGAAAAGTGTGCTTTCAAACCAATTCATATTTGTATTATGAGGGAAGAGGGATGAGGGGATTTATGTCACTTCATTCTGAAGAAACATTAGTGATGTTTCACAGGTGCTTTTAGGGCATGACATTTAACAAATTAATTAAATCTGAGGACTAGTGTGCTCAACCATAAGAATTAACCATGTACATGTTTCTTCTGTCTATTCGCAGCCGGTGACCAACGTCGTTTGCATCATTTTTTAGGGAAATAGTCATTTGTTTGTTGTGGTTTTCTCTTCTTTTTTCACCGTTTCCTTTCTTGTTTTCACATGTGGTTCAACAATAAAAGTACATTATTTCATAATGATAAAGCTCAACAAGGGTAAGAATTGATAAGTAAGCAAAAACAATTGTAGGTTTTGGAGAGTACATTTTTTTCTGAGACACCTGTACACATGTGTACATGCTAATATTTCTAGATTTGTGATATTTATTTGTCAAATTTTTATACCAAAAACTGAGGTTTTGGGGTTAAAATATTTTTTAAAAATTAATGAAATAACCAAAATATGGTTGGGGACCAAGGTACATGGTGGTCAGACTACGACAAACAAACTATTTTTTGGCCTGATTATGAGAAAAATATAGTTTTTGACATTATTACTTTTCTTTTTTAATTCAACCTATCATTTATTTCAAAATTCATGAAAGGTGTGGAATTTTGTATATCAGCGGACAATATCGAATGGTATGGTGATGACACACTATGAGTGTAAAAATTCAATTCCCTTGCACAGTTTCAGTAGCTTTCATTCCCCAATATAGCAAAATACACCCCTTGGTTTTTGGGTATGATACATAATAACCCGACACACAAGTCCAATGCATTATATAGTACAACCCACGGAACTTGTCCTGTTAATTGAGCAGATTCTAACTCATAGTGAAAAGAGAATGGTACAAAACATGTCAACAATGGGAGAGGAATTAACTCGCCCCGTCTGGGTGAGGCCTCGGTTCTGGCGATCACACAATGTTGAGGGCACGTATTCAACTGTTGGTGGACTTGACGAGGGCCTGATAAGAGTGGCACAAAATCTGAATTGGATAGTAAGCTGTGTCATCTGATCTGTAACTTGTTATTTCATTTCTTTTTTCCTGTTTTTTTTTAGAGATGATGATATCGGATTGGGGGCTACAACTTTCCGTAGTGTGTACAATCACAAGCAATCTGTAGAAACTTTCATAGTATTACTATTCACGTCATTCTTGTTTTTTAAAATAACCATGCTATCCCCACACTGCGTGGGGGCGACGCTATAAAAGCCGTTCCCTGGCTTGTACATGAAATATAGGAGCTTCACAGGTGTGCTATTATGGTGTGTTTTCTGTGTTGATGAGTTAAATCCCAGCAAAACAGATTCGATCTGAGTATGTATGCCCATCTATGTATAAATCTGCATGTTCTCAAATCTTTTCATTCATAAAAATCGATGCACTTGTCAAATTCATCTTTATGCTACACCCAGCCATTAACATCCAGGAGTAGCTGACCTTCCTTACGCAATGGACATTTTTTTTATTAAAATATATTGTAAAATGCTGGCTTAACACTGTGAATTAATGCAATTCCAAAGATGACTTGCTATATAGAAAAATTTCGTCAATATGTGTGTGTTTTTCTCTTTACCACTAAACTTCATGGACAGAGAATGAAAGGCACAATCAGTGATTTGCTAAATCTGAACATCGAAAAATCATCAAAAAATTCCGATTTTTGTGTCTGTAACAAGTCAGGTATATTCGCATATCCAACAAATGATAGGACCTGAGAAAGAAACCCTAATAGGACAAAACGGATATTTAGTCATTAGTTGGTCCGTATGGCAACTTACGGAACATGTAATTGAATGGAGATTCATATTTTGGAATACTGCCATTTTTTCCTTTTATGTCAATTCTTCAGTTGGAAAAAAAAGTAACTTATGAGCATTCTACAGACTATTCTCACTTTAAGCTATTCCTGCAAATTCCAAAATTTTGATCGTTCACAATAAATCACTGCCGATAGTGTCGTTAAAAACAAATACCCCAAAAGTGTAACAAAATCATATGTCATATCATATTTTATTTCCCTTATCATATACCAGTCAAAACTTCAGCCGAGTATTTTGGAGGACCAACCACCAAGTACAAGTCAAGTCCACCGGCATATCCAGACCTGTGTGGAGGAGGTGGACTGGACAAAATGCCAAAAAAGGCCGGAGATGAACACCCCTCTTTTCAAATGTTGCCACACTATAATTCCTAAAAAAATTAACCCTACACAGATGTGTAAATCTAAGGGTGTCCACAAAAATGGTGCAAGGAAAAAGCACTTGTTGGAGTGAAAAATAAAACAGTGATGTCAGATTTATATCATATCACAAATGAAGTCTTGGTTTTGAATACCGTGTAAGTAGGGATTAACCGAATGACTTTTGTCTTCGATCCGATAACCGATATTACATTTTATATCGGCCGATATCCGATCCGATATTTGTTGAGCGTTTATTGTAATAAATATCAGCATCAAAATACATTTAAAAATTGGCTTTTCTTACTGATAATTGAGAGAAACCAAAAACGTCAGCCCAGCGCAGTCTTTTTTTATGTTGAAAAATTGATGTTTTGGTTTCTTTTAATCCAATTTGGAAGTAGTATTTTTTTTTATAAATGAACACGAAGAAATATCCTAATGCATACATATCAAATCAGAAGTCCAAGAACATGTGAATGTAATTTTTGTTCAGAAAACCCCATACAGCTAAAAAAGAAAAAAGCCCAATAGCGTTAAAAAAATACAGACCTAGACTTCTTTGTAGTTTTATTAATTTCTTTGAATAACCCTATGATTTCCCAGTGGTTAATGCAATGGGTAAATATAGGGTGATCCAAGGAAAATTATTAAAACTACAAAAAAGATAGGGACTGTAATTTTTTAACAGCTATTGGTTTTCTTTTTTTGTGTAGCGATGGGGCGTTATTCGTAACAAAAGAACATTAACATTGAGTATGTATGCAATTAGGATATTTTATTCTTGTGGCATTTATAAAAATACGAATTCTCAGATTGGATTAAAACAAACAAAACATAAATTTCAGCATAAAAGAGACTGTGCTGACATTTTGGTTTTTCAATATCGGTAAGGAAAGCTCTCTTTTTTTTCCCGATCCGATATTTAACAAATATGGGTATTATAATATCGGCCCGATACGATATTCCGCATCCGTTATCGGTAACCTTAGTTTACAGCATGATTTGGTTGTTGCAAATCCAGGAAATAATCTGGTTAATAATTAGAGAGGGTGCAATACTGATAGTGGCACTTCACAGAAGTGGGAACAAAAATAAGAGCACCCGTGGAAATAAGGCGTTGATAGGGCGTATTGATTAGATTTACTTAAAGTGAACAGGATTTTTTTTAGGATAGGAATTTCTCTCAAATTCACTGGACGGTTGTAGACCACCTACGAGAATGTTTGGACGGTTTTTGGACAACAGGTTGCAATAGAAAACGCACACATTGTTTGAGCTTGCCTGCTATCGTAATCGATTCCCCATAGAAAACCATGCTTTGACTTTCTGTCGTGAACGACAGAAAATACTAAATCATCATCTTATCCACATAAAGACGGCGTATTGGATATTCAATTCAGGTTGATCTAAACATTGGTTAAGCATTCCAAATATGGAAAAAACCTAGGTCGAGAAAAATTGGGGGCGCTTCTTTATGGAAACTCATGTCTCTTTTAAAAAAACTGCAACGACACATATTCTAGTCACTGCAAATTCAATTATATTACAGAACTATGGGTATTTGTATTTTCAATTTGCTTCAAGAACAGAAGCTTCTTTTCCAGAACTCTTAAAAATGTGCATTATTTTTACAAGATGTGCAATGATTATTGTTTGATAAATGTTTATATCTTTTCAGCTGAGTGTGCTCTTATTTATGAAGTCATTTTAGAATGTTTACTGACAAAAAGAAACATTGATATGAAGTAACAAGAAAAAAAGATCAAACATAATTGTGTCATGGATGAAATCTTTCGAATCAATAACATGTCCAACCAACATTCATGTGATCCCAATCTGTGAAAGTGGCACAATTGGTATTTCAGCCTCTCTTAGGATGTTAGCAATATCTCTAGATTGCACAACCAAAATCGGATAATTGTAAAGAGTATTCAAAAGCTGGAAGACTTCCTACATGGACATTATTGAAAATATAACATCACCATTTTATTTTTATTCACCGCCAATGGGGGGTGGGTACTTTTGCCTTGGCCCACCATTTTGTTGTGGATACCCTATACCTCGTCTACCATACATGCTTATTTGCTTGATATTATATAGGCCTACTATGATGTCATGGTGATGCCATAAACAAGCAGTGTTGATAAAAAAATTCAAATTACTGACAAAAAATAGTGATTTTTAGGAGAAATCAATATTGGGGCCGGGTGGTAACCTCCTACCACTTCGGAGGATGAGGTCTAGTACTATTATAAATTTTTGAGGACCAAATTTTTATTTTGTCGCAGGCATATATTCCATTTGAATGAACTATCGTGATTATGTTCTCTTTCAAGATTGGAGAAACTATGGCTTGAAGAGGTAGCCCAAAATGGCACCCAGGAAGCCTCTCTTCTTTGGGTCGTATGTAAGGCCATGCAAGCTCAAGTACTCCAGAGTTTTGTCACTCTTTGTTCGGATCTGCCTGTAGATTCCTAACTTCTGTGAGTATGAATGAGCATGGATATTGGTTTATAGGAGGGAATCTGTCAGGCTTTGGAATTAGGGGTTCATTCATAGTATTTTGGGTATGAACGCTTGTTTACGCCCGAGGGCTTTGTCGTTCATGTTTACCATACTTCTGCTAACTATTACTTACAAAATTAGATTATTAAGTATCATATTCGGCCAGAAATTGCATGATTTGTGACAACTTTCGGGGTTTATCACGACAGCGATTTATAAACGCTTGTTTTTACATGGTCATGTGACGCATATTGACCAATCGTGTACGCTGTTACATACGAGGTAAACATGAATGCTCTATCAGTGATTAACTTGATCAGAATAGGTACAATAAAATTCTTAAACAAATCTTATTTTTTGAACAAGCATGCATGCTACAGGTGAATCTTAATCTGTCGTGATTTTCCATACACTTCTCATGTTAGATTGTCGTTTGCAGCGTGCATAATTTTTCACAAATACACTAGTGTCTGTCAGATAATGCACCAGTCATCGGATAATGCACGGGTCATCAGATAATGCATGCAGGTCACAAGTCACTGACAAAATAATGTCAATCACTTGATATGTAGGTCACCACAAACCACAACTTTCAGAATCTAGTCTAGTAGTAGGAATACTATAACTCACTTCATAACGACCGATTGCTCAATATCAAGGAATGTGTCTGGATCGTATATATACCCTCCAAAAAACTTATAGTATCTACAATCTTTGGTGTCAGACTTGGCTAAAATGTGTGTTGAAAAAATATTGTGTAAAATATGTTGAATTCACATGCGTAGACCATTACAAATAATGTCATGTTGAACTGCTTTTCTTTCAAAAAATTAATAACATTAATGAAAATTTAAAATTAATGAGAACAAGTTTTTTTGTACTCTCAAAGGACTATACATTGGACTATAAATTATTGATCTAAAATTCCTAATTTGTAAAGTTTGAAAGCCATTCAGAAAGTTGGACTGCTATAGGGCTGTCTATGCTGACGTCCCAAGTTATAGTCCGGCCATTTTGCAGTGGGGATTTCCATAGGTTGCCGTGTAAACTGGCATAAAATGCACCATATTTTTACCTGAACAATAGCAGGAGACTGGAATGGTAGCCGCTAGTTAGGAAAAATGTTTGTTTCACTTGCATGCTAGAAACAATCCAAAGAAATGGTCATAAAGGGTGCCAAACAGCCTCAAATCAAAGTTTGTTTAGGAGTGAAGTCACATTTGTTTTCACCTCTGATGAACTAAGATTCAGAGTTATTAGAAAGTATGCACAGTGTTGTGTGTCGCGAAGTGATACTGCGAAACGAGGACCGTTGATAAAGGCTAAGCACCGGCAAGTGACCCGGATGAGTAGACAGCCCTATCATATTGCTATATGCAAAAAGCAGTCAAGTTTCTGCACATGCATGTTTGTGTTAAACTTTAACATCTAATACAGTGGGCATTAGATTGGTGGATTTGTTTTGAAAAAGTAAAAGTGCAAAAAGTCCAATCTCTCTTTCAATTTCATTTATGCATTTCGTCACTATGTGTTTGTTTTGAATCTGCCAGGGAGGTGCGAGAAAGATTCACTATGAACTTGTAAAATCTCAATTCCCTTGGCACAGTTCAGTAGCTTTCATTCACCAATGTATTAGAAAATACACCCCTGGTTTTTGGGGTATGATATATGATACCCAGATCACACAAGGTCAGTTCATGTCAAAGTATGTACAAGTACAACCCACTGAACTGTGTCCTTGGTGGATGAGCATATTAGTGATTAGAGTCTCATCTTACTCGCACTTCCACAGCATTTTCAAAACAAACCAATCGCCAACCATCGATGAATTGCATTAAGGTCTTTACGTAGTACGATAGTATGAGGACCAATTTGAAGTCTTCATATAGAAAATCACAACTTTGTTAAAATTTTTGGATTCGAAATTTTGGTTATAAACAGTATTATACTATACATGTTTACTGCATCAAAACGAAAAATCTGCTTTATCTCGAACTTTGGAATTGAGCCTTTTAGGTAATTGTGGGCTGCCAGCTATAGCTGGCAGACCACTTAGCAATCCTTGTGCGTGTGTATGGGGTGGATGTTGTGTGTGTAGTGTGTGTGTAATGTTGTGTCACATTGTTAAGTTTTTTTAAATTGACCTCAATTGAAAAGTTTTAACTGCAATTGGAACCAAACTTCTGTCATAGGTGCACAATTGGATCCCTCATATGTTGATGATGTGTCAAAGTCATGTTGAAAGGTCAAGGTCATGTTAGGTCAAGTTGAAAAATGGACTTAAAATGTAAAATTGATCTAAATTGAAAACTTGAAGTTCAATTGAACCTAAACTTTGTCATAGGTGCACCATGCGAATCCCTTCATAGGTTGATGAGATCAAAGGTCATGGTCCAGGGTCAAATGTCCTGGGGCGGCCCACAGCTTATATTCTTTTGAATATTAGCGAGCGCGAAAGCCGAGAACCGCGAAATTCTATGTTTCCTTTTTACAACCGAAAAAAATATATTTTTCAAATTTTCCTGAGTCATTCTTTACCCGGTACTGTTCTAATAGAGCCTTAACCTTACTTTGTTGTTAAAAAAATTACCCCAAAAACTTACATAAATGTTTAATTAGTAAGGGTTTGTGATGTTTGATATTATTTTTTTTTTCAATTGTATGACAGATAAGCCCTTGCCGCAATACATTTTTCAGGATAATCCTCCCCTCTTAAAATCTGAAGAACGTGTCGCTTTCATTAAAATACCTCGACTTACCACAATATAATTTCTATGGTGTCAAATTGCTTACTGTTTGGAGCTTTTATTATTTTATAAACTGTTTAATACAATCCTCTAGACCGTTCCCGGTTATTTCTTTCTTTAGAATGGGCACGAACACGCTTATTTCCTGATTAAACCACAATACAACGACACGAGCAGAGCGGACCTGTTTTCGCACTTATCGAGGTCAAAGTTCCATACTAAATACAATAACAACTGTGACTACGAACTGTGATAACTAACGTCACAAATCGTCATAGCAAAGCAACGTACAATGCTATAGCCCATCCTATTTTAAGAGCCATTTTTGGAAAATCTGAAAAAAAATTCTGTGCCGCCCGATCTATGCTACGATAAACTTTCTGCATAAACCGACATGCCTGATGATGGTCTTGGATATAAAAGGATCAATTTTATATTCGAGGGGCACCTGGCAATCAACGAGAAGTTGCATTTTTCTGTGCCGTAAGTTTTTAGTGTCTTGGGCTTGGGCGGAAACACCAAGCGTCCACCATTGAGCTCGCCGATTCAAGATGGATGTCTGACCTCTAGCCTTTTAGTACTCCAACCCTCGTGGGTTTTAGATAAAAACCATGATAATTCACTTAATTACGTGTTTTTCATATTTTAGAACAAATTTGTTCATTTCAAATGTACTCGTCCACTCCAAATGCTAAGAATAACTTTTAAAACTTCAGATTCACTCTGATTCGAAACATAAAGCATTAATTTTCCAAATTAAAAAAGGTAACCTTCTAAAGGTCTTGTTCCAATTTACTTTTCTATGTATTCTCTACTTGATATGAGAGCCGACACTTGCACATACGTCCATTGAGGTAACGGTGGGAGCCAACAAACTTTTTCGGTTTGGTGTAGAAGCAATATTGCCCCTATATTGCAAAGCCCCTATTCAATACTGGGTTTAGAATTAATATTGATGTTACCACTAGCATGCTTTTTTGTTTATATCTTGAATGAAATTGATTTTGAGGACTCAATTTCAGATGAACAATTGAAAATACGGCCTTTCTTTTTATCTCAAATCGATCAACTTCCAGGTAAATCAAGGGGTGTCCCAAAGACAAGGTCGGAACACACATCTTTAACAGCTCGTGGGGTGGAATTTCACACGGACTTGCAAGGCATCCGGAAACCCATCTCAAAGTCAAAGACAATCGCAAGTACAGGGAATTTCTAACAGTAACTTACTGGTTTGGAATATTTTTAAAATCCACCTCTGGTTAATAACCCTTTACGTAATTTTTTTTGGGGGGGAGGTGAGCATGTGGATCACAAAATGCCCTTAACATTGATAAAATTTGCTTATAAAACAAATGTGTTCCAAATGGTAACATTTTTTTTTATCAAATTACAAATTTTCACAAATGAAGTGGCATGCATCACCAGCAGCTACCAGAAATCGTTACGAGAAGGGTATGGTAACCGGAGCTGTGTTCGTCGACCTATCAGCAGCGTACGACACTGTTAATCACAGATGCCTACTCCATAAGATTCTGGAAATTACCAAGGCCATTCACTTGACTGAGCTTATTCGAGGACTGCTGGCAAACAGGATGTTCTTTGTTCAGCTAGGAGCGAAGAAGAGCCGATGGCGTAGGCTCAAGAATGGTCTACCACAAGGAGTGTGCTTGCACCTCTCCTGTTCAACATCTATACCAACGACCAACCTAGGAGTGCAGGAACCTGTCGTTTTATTTATGCAGACGATCTTGGAATTAGCGCACAAGATGCCGACTTCACAGTCGTTGAAGAGAGACTCTCGAAAGCTTTGGATGAACTCACTCCTTATTATGAGGAAAACCACCTACATGCAAATCCAAAGACACAGGTGTGTGCCTTCCATCTACGCAACCGTGAAGCCAAACGTCAGCTTAAAGTTACCTGGTCTGGAACACCCTTGGAGCACTGTGATAACCCTGTCTACGTAGGAGTTACCTTGGACCGCACTCTCTCTTATAAGACCCACTTCGAGAAGACGAAGAGTAAAGTATGTTCACGCAATAACATCTTGAACAAACTCACTGGCACAAGATGGGGTGCTCGCCCACATACCCTAAGATCGACGGCACCCTGTGCTACTCATGTGCAGAGTATGCCTGCCCTGTATGGGAAAGATCAACCCATGCCAAGAAGCTTGATTCAGCGTTAAATGCCTCCTGCCGGCTTATCACAGGATGCCTCCGTCCAACACCAACGGAAAACTTATACATCTTAGCAGGAATTGCTCCACCAGACATCCGTCGTAGCGTAGCGAGCATGCATGAGCGTAGCTGCCAAGTATCTAATATGAAGCACCCTATGTCTGGATACCTGCTGCCAACCGCATTAAATCCAGAGAGAGTTTCTTAAGCAAAGTCCAACCTCTTGAAACAGTCTCTAAGGAGGTCAAGAGAGTCGCCTTGTGGAAAGAAAGACTTGCCATCAACCAAGTAACATCTATCGGTATTGAACCTGGTGAACATCTCCCAGCTGGAGCTGACTCCTCATGAGCTGAATGGCGATGCCTCAACAGATTGAGAACCAGAATTGGTCGATCTAAGGTTTCCTTGCAGATTTGGGGCTATCTGGAAGCAGATCAGGATACTACCTGTGGTTGTGGAACAGCACCACAGACAATGGAACATCTCTTGGTCTCCCCACTGCTGGAGCAACAATGCACAAACAAGGACCTCGCGGAATTCAGTGAAGCAGCCAGACGTTGTACCCATCTCTGGCTGGATCATATTTGAGAACCAGTGTTTGGACACGATAAGAAGACCAGAAAGGGGGACACTGATTGCGGTCACTATGATCACAAAATGCACCTTTAAATTTTAAATAATGTTTAACAAATGGAAACACTTGGCTTCTGTCCTGCTGTGAAACATTTCCTTTTCAGAAAATATTGTAGATGCATCTTTTAAATCCAAGTGTTCATACTATGGGGTTAACTTATTCTATACACTTAAAAAATCATCAGTGGCAAAATATCGGACATTTTGGATGTATTATTAGGCCATGGACCCTTTAAATGCACACATATATGCTAACCTCTCAAATTAAATGTTGATATTTTCTCAAAATAGTATCTTATTTTTTAGATTAGTATCAACCTTCATGAAGCTTCGTTCCGTAGTCTTTAATGGTGGATGAAGTGAGTTAAGTTCACTCAACCTGAATTAGCTTCTGGGTGTAAAATATATGCAGGCTTTCCAGGACAAATGAGCTAATTAATAGCTCATTTGCTCTATTTGGAAATTGTACATCCGATATGCCAATTTTTTTGCTACATGAAAACATCATGCCTACTTCTGTCTGTGTGGAGTTAATGGTTAATGTCATTTTGTTTCTGACTAAACTGGCATTTCTTGAACATTTTTAAAAAGGTTTTTCTTTTTTTAAAAATTCAAATTGTCTAATTCAGTGGCCTAATCTTATTGTCCAGTAATTATGTAAGGTTATTGAAAATCATGTAAAATCAAGCAGATAGCATAGGCATCCAATCCAGGGTGGGGGGTATATACCCCCCCCCATATTTGATGATAGGTATGGTCATATGATCATCCCAAAAAAAATGTTGACACCTGGTGTATGTGTTTTAGATCAAAATAACCTCATAGTTTTACGCATATAGTTTTTGTTTAAAGTGGTCGATTTCGAAGCACTCATTTTGATTTACAATTACATTTAACAATTTTAGGTTATAAATGGCAAATTCTTTAGCATGCTTCGCTTGCACTGTACTAGTACAGGTCTTGTCAGCAAACCCGGTTTCATTCTAATTTCTCATCAACCCCATATCAAAAAGAACTTTACGCCCTGAGGCAATATTCCATCTATTGCATGCAGCAAATATGGACTATGCATAAAAGCTCCAGTGGTCAAATGCCCTACTCCAGCTACTCATGGCGAGTCAAAAAATAATCCTGAAAGAAAACATCCTTCCAAACATCAATCTATTGTGGATATACCTCCTATCCTATCACTTGTGGCACAGAGGAGATCATAGTTTATAATTGAACAATTCTAATTTTCTCACCAACATATTTAGATCACCTTTAGGAAGCTTTCTGTCAGCAACTCGCTTGACTTTCTTCAGCCCCAAACTAACATGTGGGGGCGCTGTTGAATTTTGAGTGTTACTGAGACTCAACACTGGCCAGCTGTGTCAGGACGGTTCTCAGTAACGAGTTTTACACTGGGGGGGCCGTAGGTAGTACCGGCGGCGCCGTGCCCTAATGTTCAAGCGCTCCTGTTGCGTCTAATGTGGGCTGCTTCCCATATCCCTTCTACCTATCCAAGAAGGGTTGGAGTCCGAGGATCTTGACCTCCTCCGGAGGGATTGAATGCCCCTTGGTTGTACATGTTTTCATGCCACAGGGAGGCTCTCTCCATGTTTCTGAGGCTCTAACCCCAAAGGCATTTTGGCCTCACCCGTGAGAGGCAGGGGCATTCTTTATGCACGAATGTGGTAGACGGTATTACACTTCCCATTCTTTTTGATTTTGTCCTTTGGTGAACACTACGAACTGCCGCAGGTGTTTTCTGGGCTTAGTGAATTGTACCTGGATTTCCATGTTTGCTCAGAATCCGTCGGAGTCCTTCAGATGCTCCTCTCACATAAGGGAGAGTATTGATCCTTGGAAGCAGAACGCCGTTTGATTTTGCCTGTTTGGGGATGGAATCCTAGAATTAAGCACTGGCAACTGTGCGAATGATAGACGCATCGTTTGCCCTGGGCATGGCTTTGGAGCCAAGGTACCAGACCACCTTTTGGGTTGGAACGTCCATGTCAATAGAGGTAGCATACCGCTAACTTAAAACCTGTATGCTATGCAGGGACAGTGGCTTCTTTGAATGCAGGAGGGGGGCAGCTATATGGTTTCAGCCTTTGCCAAAGAATTGTGTCCAAAAGTTGATAAAATAAATCAAAAGAGTAGGAGGAGGAGCATATTAATGCCTGTCTTATTGCAGGTCTCCTTTGAAATAAGGAAACAAACCAACAGTAGTAATGTTATTTTTGTCTCCATTTATGTGAGCATACCCATAAATTGAACAGTGGCACATGTCTGCATCATTGACCAATGGATTTACCAATAAACTCCAGCAAAATATGTGTCTGGAGCTAATGATATTCACATCTGCCTGTGTGTTAGGAAAACACTTCAGATTCCTTTCAATCAGAAGTAACAGCAACATGTTATTGCCCAGAATAAAGCAGTTGAAAAAACCAAGCAGTTGAAAAAAATTTCACACCATACAGGTGTTATGACATAAAGCACAGAACTTTGCTATGTTTCCTCGTTCTTCCTATCTCGCGCTCCCCTACCTCATCCTCTCTCCCTTTCCTCTCCCCCTTCCTCCCCCTCTCTGCTCTCTCATCCTCTCCTCCTGCTCCCCTCTTCCTCTCTTCTCTATCCTCTCTCTGTCCCTCCCCTCTCCCTCTCCACTCTCTCTTCCCTCTCTTCCTTTCTCCATATCTTTCCTCCTCTCTCTCCTCTCTTCTCTCTCTCCTCTCTGCTCTCAGTCTCCTCTTCCTTCTCTTCTCTCTCCCTCCCCTCTTCTCCTCTCCTCTCTCCCTGTCTCTACTTCCTCTCTCCTCTCTCCTCTCCTCTCTCTCCTATCTGTCCCTCTCCGTCTCTCTCTCACCTCTTATCATTCTCTCGTCCTCCCCTCATTCCTCCTCTTTCTCTTTTCCCTTCCCTCCTCTCTGTTCCTTCCTCTTTTCCCTCCTCTCCTCTTTCCTCTTTTTCCACCTCTCATCTCTCCTCTTCTCTCTCCTCTTTCCTCCCCTCTTCTCCTCTTCTCTCTCCTCCCTCCTCTCCTCTCTCTCTCGCTCTTCTCTCTCTCACTTCACTTTCCTCTCTCTCCTCTCGTCCTCTTCTCCTCGCCTTTCTCCTCTGTTCTGTCTCTCTCTCCTCTCTCTCCTCTCTGTCCCTTGTCCCTCTCTGTCTCTGTCACTTCTCTGTCACTCCTCCTCCTTTCCCTCTCTCCTCTCTCTCCCCCTCTCTCTTTTCTCCTCTTTCTCCTCTCTCTCCCCCTCTCTCTCTCCTCTCATCTCCTCTCTCTCCCCCTCTCTTCTCTCTGTCCTCCTCACCAATTGTGGATTTTCGCTGAGTGGACACTTAGGATCCCCATGGCATACCACTGACATGCAAGCCATACACCATTTAAAGGTGTAAGCTTGTTAAGACTGTATTTGAATGATTGTCCCTGGTATGATGAAACAAACAAAGTACATTCAGTCCTATTTGGTCGTTTTGAGACTGCCAGGCCTCAGACTCCTAATTCTTTGGTATTTGCATGTTTCTGTAGTTTGCAACAAACTTGCGCTGTGTTGTGCTGTATTTTGTCTTGTCTTGCTTGTTGTAATTGTGATTATATAGTGAATCTGAACCAGGATTTGATTTACTAGGGTTGGACATATTCGCAGAGACTGTCAGGGGAAATGCATCATGGGAAAAACACAAGTAGAAAGCAGGACGCGTCTTGAAGAGCAGAAGCATACATCAGGGATTATAAATGAATGGGACTTAAGTAATCTTAATGATTCTGTTGGCTATTTTGCTCCGTAGGCTAGCAACCATTTGGAGCATTTACTGAGCAAGCATGGACAAGATGCATCACCTTTGAAGGCCCTTCCTGTCTGTCATGATGTGGAAGAACACCTTGCAGAGTCTTGTTCCTATTCACTGGCCTTCTCTGCTATTGTAGTATCATGTGTGGTACCTTGCGGTTGACAAAGTATAGGGAATTTGCCGGTTTGTTATGTACAAAATAGCCTCTGAAAGTACCAAAATAGCCGAAATTACATCATTTTTGCTAACAAGGTGACTCATCACTTGCTTTAAAGGTATTACCTTGGAACTTTACATCTCTGCATCCCATTCGACCAGGGGGAAAAATGTTGAAATAGCTCCACTATTTGGATAAACATGAAGGTCACAAAGGCTGCCTATGAATTTATCTGTATGGTTGTGCTATTTGACCATCAGCTAGGATAAAACAACATTTGGGCCGGACTGCTGAATTTTGCCACCTGCAATGTTTAGTTTGAAACTTCACATTGTGAATGATATAGCTAGCCTGGATAAACTCTGCACAGCTCACCATTGCAAGTAGCACCTTGAAATAAATGAAGGTGTTATATAACAATGCATTCACCTCTTGGAAAGTCAGTGGGTTTGTGAAGAGGGAATCAAACTCTTTGGAAATGCTCCCATTCATATGGCTGCGATGGTCGAGGCTTTCATGCAAGTGATGAAAATGTGAAAGAGCGAATGTGCACTATTTTGCAGCTTTTGCATTCAGCTTTTGCGCTATACCGAGTATTTGTGATTATTAAAGGGAAATTCTGGGAGGCAATTAGTGGGGAAAGGGCACCCTCATTTTTTTTTTTGACAAAGCCAATTTTGAATCGTGGCATGTTACCTTATTTAAAGGGACACGAGGACATTTCCAGAAGAAGCACCCCCCCAATTTTTTTTCAAACGTTTTTTTTGCTATATTTGGAATGTTTACCAATGTATAGTCACGCCCGTCTGAGTAATATAAGATGGATTGGTTATTTTTTGTCATGCACGCCAGAAATCAAAAGCATGTGTCTGTAGGGGAGGATTACAATTGCAAGCAATTCAAAACAAGGTTGCAGTGTTTTCTTTTGTACTTGTTTGTCCAATAAACCTTTGAATGTTCTCAGTAGGTGGTATACAACGATCCAGTTGCAATTTGAGTAAATTTGTATCTCAAAAAATTCCCTCCTGTCACTTAAACAATATTGCAAATGATTGTAGGGCAACAATCATTTCATATAAAACTAAGTGAGGACATTTTTTATATATGTTTGAATCTGGACAGAGTAGCTATGGGGAACTGAAACACTAATAAAATTAAAACAGAGTGTTGGAAATGAATTCGATATTTAGTTATAGTTGTTTGTGATCCTCTGCAGAAAAACTAGGTGCACAACAGGTGTTGGATGAATTCGATATTAGTCTATAGTTGGTTTGTGATCTCTGCAGAAAATAGGTGCAAAACAGAAGATGTTATGCTCACCACTAGATCTGTAATTCCCTTTAATGTAACATTGTTTGTGTTTGTAACGGTTGAGAAGATTCCTAAAAGGAAAAACTGAGCTGTTCATCATCATTTATGTTAGTAAAACACTGTTGAGAAGATCAATAACAGCCGAAAAAACTGAGCTTTTTGTTTACAAAATGAATTAAAAAATGGAGACTTTCCTCTGCTAAACAGCTATGGATTCCAGTATAGGTAAAAAAAATATGATCGCAAAAAAAATTAACCGTTATAACTGCATTGCATGTTTTATCAATGTGAAGAAATGGGACTATATTGTTGTGATGATATAAGCTACTTTAGGTTACAATGTAGCGATGGAGTATTTTAAAAAGCTTGCAGAAAAGCTTGACAGCACTTCAGATCTGTAGAAAGAGTAAGTTTTAAAAAAATATAGATACCAGAATTTACATGTCCATGCTCGAAAAGAGAATAAATTTGATTGTACTGTTGTTGTGGTGCAATGTAAAACACTACATTGTTGTATTCTGTTTATCAGGGTGGGAGAAAGAGATGCAAAACCATTGTTTAGATGGTCAACAACAACTCCACGGGTTTTGAAAATATGGAGGTGAAAAATTAAATCCAATTATTTACATACTCCAAGTTAGTCCACATCAGGGATATGGTACGCTGTCGGCGGCGGTCGGGGGCCCATGCCCGAACCTTGCAACCACTGACCCGTACAGAAGGTCATTTTTAGGAGGGTGCCAACGGCAAACTTTATTTCTGTGAAATGAAAAAAATACCACATTATAAAAAATTTAAAAAAAGAAAAAACCTAAAAAATTTAAAATTTAAGATTTACAACCAGCACTTAGAGTTAGCTAGCTATAACCCTGGTCCACATAATGGCCCTAAACTCTGATATCATCCTATGACCAATCTTCCTCCGTCTCATATGGAGTGTAGTGCATAATTACTGTAGGGATAATTAATTGCATTGCTTAAACGGGTAGACATCGGAAACAAATTCCTTTTGCTGTGTGAAAGACCACTTTCGTCACTTTTGTGTGAATTTTAATTGGGTAAGCAAACTAAAGGGGCATTTTTGATGCAATTGGTCTCAGGAATTTGCGGTATCGCTGAAACGGTACTCTTGGATATGCAAGGGGGAGGGGTGGGGTGTCGGGGGGGAGGATGGGGGAAAGGGGAGGATGGGGAGGGGAGGATGGGGAAGGGGAGGGGTGGGGTGTCTCGGTTAGGGGGAAGGGGGAGGTATCTAGGGGAGGGGTGGGTAGGGTTTGTCCGGGAGGGGTATTTACGTGCGGTGGGTGTAGGGGAGAGGAGGGTGTGGGGTGTGGGGAGGGAGGGAGGTATTAGGCTATTCTTATCAGAAGGTGCTGGCTATGGTTGTTGTGGAAATGGAGCTCGAAAAATGGCCTGTAATAACACCCCTTTTTGTGGCCGCCTGCTAAGGCAGGAAGACAATAGGATCACGTGTCCACTGTTTTCTGGGTTGTGGTTGTGTTGATGTTCTGTGGTTGTTGTTGAAAAAGGGTTAACATTGCTTGTAATCCGACACTTCGATGGAGTTAAACCAAACTTGAGTCATATATGTGCAACATAGGATCATGCAATTGCTGATGAGGTCAAAGGTCAACATCCCAAGGTCAAAGGTCCTGTGAGGTCAATTTGTTTAAGATTGGCTGGAAAAGTAAAATTGACCTAATTGGAAAAGGGAAGTTCATTGGAACCAAACTTGAGTTCATAGGTGCAACATTGGTCCCTCATTCTTGATGCGGTCATAGGTCACATGCCAATGTATATGCAGTCATAGGTCAACATGCCAAGTCAAGGTCATATGAGACCTATCATACACAAACCGCGACGGGGCAGGGGGACACATGTGGTCCGAGGACGGACCCGACGTATTTTTGACAAAATTGCATGCCCTGGAACAGTATGTGCTGCGTATTGACGTTCTTTGGAGGTTAATACACTCGCGCCATACTCATTTTGCTACATTTGTGAGCGGGGTTCTGCTAACGTGGTGTCCTGTTGTGTGATTATGTCTTGCGTCAATGGGTTGTTCGATTTAAGAATGAGAATAAAAGTATCATTGTGGTAACCGGTATACTCTCTTTACAGTGAATTCAAACCGGCGCTGCCCTATTTTTGTGTGCAAGAACTCGGCCTCCGGGCTTGTTCTTCCGACTTAAAGTAATGGCATTGCCGGTTTCAATTTGTCATAAAGAGAGTACCGGTCCCCAAAATCATAAGTATAATTGCAAAAATCTCAAATGACCTGACTTGAGGGCAACGCATCTTTTTTTTTTTGCCTTTGTTTTAACCTCATCAATACTACCTGTCGATTGGTAAAAATGGAGTTTACATATTTCTTAAGTCATTAGCAATATCAGCTGAACATGGTGAAAGTAGTAGTAGGGGTGAAGCGAGCTAGAGCTAAAAGGTCCATGAGCCAATCTCTAAATAGCCGTGTCCTAAGAAGTCAAGATTTTACCAGAATTGGAAGTGGACAAAATTTTTTGTGTCTGAAGAAGGCTAGTATATCTCAATTACCCTGTGAAATCTTAAAGGTCCATGGCCCGTTCGCTAATAGCCTCGTCCCCAGAACCCCAGATTTTACAGGAAGTGGTCAAAATTTTGGTATCAGAAGAAAGCTACTGTTTTTCTCATTTACCCTGTGAAATCTTAGGGCTAAAGGATGTTTGGTTTGGGAGTTATGAGCGAAAGTGTACTCCATTTTGGTCGACCAATATTAGTTTTGCAGAGCATTCGGAAAAAATGCAAAATTTAAAAAAAAAAATCAAAATGATTGAAAAATTGGGTGCAAAACGTTACAGATGGGGGTTTGGGGTGGTGAAGGCCATTCTATCAAGCCTTGAGATGTGAATGAAAACTTTATATACTTAAATCGAACCATCCCCCTTTAAGGCTAGAAGGTTTTGGTTTGAATGTTATGAGCAAAAATGGTCAACCATTATTAATTTTACACAGAATTCTAAGGGCTTACAAAATCACAATTTTAGCTACATGTATCACATCAAGATAGAAATATCAGCGTGAAACTTTATACAGATGGAATATTGGGGTAAAAAATTGGGTCATCATCCCACTATTTGGAGGTTGCATTTCAGCTGTTGTGGTTATATTACAAGATGCAGCTCAAAGTTCTCAAAAATAGGTGCAGTCAAATCAAAAGCGCTCAAGAGACTGCTTAGCCGTCACACTGCCACTCTACCTTGACTGCAGTTACATAACAGTGTAGCCATATGGGTGTAGTTCAGTGGGGTTGGTACTGCACCCACTTTACCTGCTCCCAGTCGAATTTCAGCAGCCTTTACGGAATAAAGTGGCATGTAATACTTTACTTTATTTTTCAATGCGCTGATTTCAACTGGAGCATACAAAGTGGGGTCACAACTGTACAAGCCCGTGCAAGTGCTCAAGAGACTGATAGCGATAACACGTACAATAGGCAGAGTGTACAGTTCAAAGAGAGGAAGAGAGATATTTCATACTTAGCATTATTGTTGTATATCCCTTATTCTATTACCTCTGCTGCCATTTTTCAAAAGTGTGCTCTTAAAATCTTGATTGGCTAGTTTCGCCATTATTCTGCATTATCATGTTTTGGGGAGTCCAAGTGGGGGGGGAAAATATCGGATCCAAAACATGATAATGATAAAATTGGATGATTTACGCCAATATTAAGTGGTCTCATTATGAGTTTTAAAATATGGCTCGATGCGTCTCGCCCAATATTTTTGTCAACTCATAGCTCGACCAATTAATTTGGGCTTAATCGATCCAATTTTATATCAATAATGGGTCGCGATTACGCCCTAATGCGTGATGCAAGCGCACATTCTTTTTGATGTGTGTCACCACCACTTACGGCGCATACGCTTAACATTTACGCCAAAGAGACAGGACATGTGCTGTAAAGACGTAAACAATTGTTACGTTTTAGTAATAAATTGACAGTTTTTTCGTTTATTTCATTTAATTTGGGCAATAGCATACACTAAAGTGGGTGTGAATGTCCATGTTTATGCCGAATAATGTGTCCTCGGCAGTAAAAACATTGAATAATGGGTGTCGGCTTCGCCTCGTCATTATCCTGTTTGTTTACTTGCTCAGACACATTATTCTTACATATACTTCTAGCCCTTTTTCTTCTCATCACTATCAATTGTGCTTCTTTTGTTTCAACTGTTCCATGATAGTTACGAAAGTGGTCAGAGACCGTTATTTAAACCTATGAATATTCACCCACACCGTTATTTTTTTCCGAAAGTGTCTCGGACACTTCAGGCAGAAAAAATAACGGTTGATGAATTATTCATAGTTAAACAATAAAGGACAATTGAACAAAGGAAAATTCTAGAAACACTTCGCCTCAGGTGTACAAAATGAAAGAAGAAATAAACATTAGTGAAAGAACTCAATCTAAAAGCTAATTGTGAACACAGATTGCCATTAACTTGTTTGTTTCTATTCGATTGGCGAATTCAGGCAAAGTATGATTGTAAAGTTTATGCAACTTCTTCTTTCTATTTTAAGGACAATTGAAACATTTGCTCCTTTATTGTTGAAAATAAACAACGATGAAAGGACAGGTGACTCAATACAAAAGCTAAATTGTGATTGTCGGAATACCATCCTGCTGGTTATATAAACTGTAATATCGCCACTGATCAGGCCAAGTAGTGATTCAATCATTGAAATCTTCCTGTTTGGGTGATGACTCAATACAAAGCTTGTTGTGATTGTCGGATTACCGTCTACTGGTTAGCTTATACATGGATATCGTCAACGAATCAGCCAAGCTAGTGATTCAAAGTCATGAAATCTAGTAAAAACAATTTAAACCTGGTAACATTGAACAATTGCTAACCGTAATGCCAATGAATCAATGAATATACCGGGATTAAAAATAAAATTTGAGGGAGAAACGTATAAAAACAGAGGGGATTTTACTGCCTTTATTTTCTTTATACGCAATCGTAGTGCTAGTTATAGCCTAAAGACATAGCCTATTTAAGAATTGCCTCAGATAGGATATCTTCTTAGCTCAAACTTCTAGCACGAAAACCAACTAACCTCTGCGTGACAAGCAATTCGTTACTGCAAACCGGCGGATAACTCGTATCAGATCTTTAATTTGTGGTGCCAGAATCCGGGGTAATCTACGTGTGAAGGGTTTTGACCAGAACCTACTTTTACACTTTAGGATAATATCAAATCCTGCCTACTAAATAACATTTAGAAACCTGCTAACCAGTCAATAGGATGATCTTCTCAACATATGGTACCATTTCTAAATCGATCAGGCTTTTACTCCTCCAGAAGAAGTACACCTGTATCGACTGACCTTGGTGTTAGACTCCTGCTCAAGTGAACACACATGCACAATTGGTGGTTTTTTTTTTAACAAATTTTTAATCTGGCTGTATATTTGGATATTTAAAAAAAAAAAAAGGAAATATATTCTCCCATTTGTTACTGAATAATATCAAATCGCTTTTTGTTTCCTGTCACGACGTATATGTAAATAAGAATTCAAAACCACTGTTAATGAAATAATGGAATTTGATAAGGTCTGGCTTGCTTGTTAGACTTCGACCTAGGCGAGCCGCTAGGTCGGGAGTCTAACAGGCTCACCATAACCGTATCAAAACACCATTATTTTTCATAACGGGTGCTTCTCATCCTTATTACATAAACATGACATCTTACATTATTTGAATAATTTTACATACGATGTTAATCAGTCAAATTTTGTTTCAGACGTTGGTACTGCAGAGGTTAATAATATACCATAATACCATAAGCAGACCTACCGTATGGTCTCTGTTGGTATTAGCATTTATGCTTCTACAGTTCATTGCAGCTTCCTCAATTGGGCTTTCATTTGTACCTCATTTACTGTTAGCAAGGTAGAATAAGAGCGCGTTAATACCCTTATATATCAAAGATCATACAGCCTACGCAGTTTAAAAGGAAAATCGTTGTCGAGGTAAGTTTCTGTATACTGCATCTCCTTGAGTTAGGACTCAGTGCAATATTCAGTGGTTGTGGCGGGTTGGTACATTTTGTTACCCCACTTTGTTTGCCTCCGGGCAGTTGAATTCAGCAACCTTTGGAATGAAGTAGAGTATTACATGCATTTTATCTGTAAAGCTGCTGATTCGACCTGGGAGCAGGCAAGTGGTGCGGATGTACCAACCCGGTTGTGTCATTATATCGCAAGCGTTGATTGAAGCACTGTCGTGACCACACACACGCAGTTAAAGCCGGCACTTATGCGTGCGAGAAATCCATTTGAACCGTGCTGAATCACTGACCTCGGGGAATATGAATACACTACAAAAAAAAAAAAAACTATAAGGTTTTTTTTGTGTTTGTCTTGCAAGAGGTAATAGGGATTGCTTTGGTAGGTTGCGTGTCTGCAGTGTCGTATCTGTCAGTATAAAAATTGACCCAAATGTTAAACCCAAACATAATTGCTCTCTGTTTCAACATGTCTACGTACACACTTTCATGGCTCGGCATGTAATGGTCTTGATAGTGCCCCACAAGTTACCAAGGTCACAACAGGTCCCACATTTGTGAAAACTACCCACGGACCACTGGTGTTCAAAGGGTCTTAAATTGTGAAAACATGTGGACACCAGCAATTGATAAACCTTACCTTTTGGGGCCAGACCTCTAATGACCTTGTTTGACTTGTCCCCATTCGCAAACCTCGACGGCAGACACACATGCGTCGTGAACGATGGGTTTTTTATGCTATGTTCCAAGTTTCTCCGAGTACTGTTTTGTCCCCTTTACATCCATTCTCACTTGTTTTTCAATTCATTTCCTTAGTTTGTTGACCAGAGTATTTTCAATAGGCCACCGTGCTGTATTTGTTGACCGTTTATGGAAGAAAAGGGTAAAATAGCAATTTCTTTTTGTACAAAGGAGCAAACCTGGACATCAAAGTAGGTGCTAGTCTTTGTCAAAGATGCCTCAGGTTGGTATTCTGAAGGATACTCACTTTAGACCTGGGTTTAATCCCGGGTTAGTCCGTCCAGAGTATACCTTTCCTTCCAAAATACTTTGAAAGTCAAATGTAAGAGGTGAGAAATTAACAGTATCACATGGGCCTTTATTCCGTAAAGGCTGCTGAAATTCCTGATTCGTGTCAGGCAAAGTGGGGTCAGTAAATGTACCCACCCGGCACGGGGGGCACACATATTTCAAGGGGGTCAAACATATATTAAAATGTTAGTATAGTATAGGCCTATGTTTGTTTTTTACTGTAATTGGCACGTTTCCAGAAATTCACCAATTTTTCAGGGGGCGAGCAGAGGGGAAAGATTTCCACAAAAGGGGGAAGCTGCCCCTACCCCCCTACTACCTTCTGTTTTGAACTTTCTTGACTATTGTTTTCCTTTTTAGATAATCACCCTTTGCACACCAATTACAGTCAAGAGTGTTTGACCTGTGCCTGTACCTTCCTCTGTATGGTGGGGCTCTTTCTTAGTGTGTTAGTTTCATAGCGTCCTAATGCATCATGGCTGGGTAGCAGTGTGGGCCATCGCGGTATATCCTCTTCTATCCATTACAAGTAAGTGACATAAACCAAGATTTTACAAGCCCAGGAATGAAGTTAGTCTCTGAGTTTAAAGGTGCGTGTTTGTATCGTCTTTGGGACCCCCTGATTTACCCGGAAGTAGTATCGATTTTGATATCAGATTGAAGGCCATATTTTTCTCATTGTTGTCCGCAAATTTAGCACTCAAATACATTTCATTTCCCAAGATATAACTAAAAAACCAATGAATTAAAAATATGGTTAACCATCAATATATAGCAACGAGTATGAATAAGGCTTTGCAAGGGCATTATGACTTCTACCATTAAAACCGCAAGTGTGTTTCCCACGGCACTTGATGGGTGTATGTGCAGTGCCAGACTCTCATTACAATAGAGAGGGGCGGCGCCAGGGTGAAATCCTAGTAGGGGGCGAACATACAACATTAACTCATTTTGGCAAATAAACCCCCTAATGTTTGCGCAATTGATCGTCATAACCCTGTTTTTTCCCAATTTTGAAACTCTTAGGGGGGTGGCTGCCCCCCTGCCACCCCCTGGCACGCGCCCCTGAATTAGAACACAATAGACATAAATTGGAAAGGACCTTTATCAATACAACTTTTGCGTGGTTTTACTTTTTATGTGGTTTTTTAGGCCAAAATTTTAGCTTGTTCTTCGCTGTTTAGTTTAGTTTAGTTCGTTATACCAAAGTTTTAAATTCCGTTTTTTTGTCCCCCGCTAACAGTGGTGGCCGGATACACCTCAAACTCAGCATACTGCTATTGTGAGGATTTTGGGAGGCAAATAGCAAATTGACCGATGCCCTTCCTGACGCCAATCCACAGTTTTCGGCAGTGGTGGGCCTAGGCTTTGGGCAACCATGCCCACCATACAAGGCAGCATGTGCTGGATGGCCGCCATTAGCTCTCCAGAGCTGACGCCCTTGTAGGTAGATCTTCTTTTTCATTCTACCAGGGTAACCAGCTACCCTCCTCATCAGATTTCCTTAGAGAATCGATCAGATTTTCTTAGAGATTCGATGGGGGTGACGGTTTAGCCGCCAACAACTCGGCCCTGGAACAGGTAGTACTGGTTACCAGGATACCAATAGCAGGCCCTCAAAGGAAACCTGACCTGACAGTGATTTTGAAAATTTAATTCATAATTTAGATTTAATCGGGTGTTTCCGAAGTATGGCCCACTTCTTTCTGACACACTTTCTACACACTTCTTTCTGACACACTTATGAATTCAGAAAGTTATTTAATATTTTAATTAAAGGGGAATGACCCAATTTAAGTCAAGAAATTTTTCATCTTGATAGAATGGCCTTCACCCCAAAACCACATCTGTAAAATTTCTCGCCGATATTTCAACCGTTTTGAAGTGAGAGCTAAAAACGTGATTTTGTAATCCCTGTCGAGTACTGTGTAAAATTAATATTGGTCTACCAAAAAGGTTCATATTTTCACTCATAACATCCAAACCAAACATCCTTTGTCCCTAAGATTTCACAGGGTTAATGAAAAAATTATATTAGCATGTGTAACATGCGAATATATTGTGCTCGTGCTGTTAAGTCTCCTCCTCCTTCTTCTTCTTAATATTAATAAGTTTTGACAGTACATGAATTATGCAGAGTACAGTTGCAGTGTTTCACTTTCGTGCTTTGTGATATAATTTATGTGTACATACATTGTTTCTAGAGGGCCTATCATTTTGGAAATGGCCGCCATTTTTGTTAAACGAAAATCTGCGATGCCCCTATAGCCAAAACTCCTTCTTAGAACATGCCCAAACTGTGTACCAATTTTCATGCTTTTATCACCAAGTGCACAATTCATGCACATATCTACTCTACTATAAGACGCTTACAACCTACCCCTCATAACTCAGAACCATAGCAGCCTTGGGGCCCAAACCTGGTAGGCTGATAGCCCCTGGCCCATGATGTGCCTTTTGGGTATCTCGACCCCAGATGTCAAAGGTCAAGGGCTACAGGGGGCCAAATGTTAAAATGTACGGGCCACCCACAACTCAAGAATCAGAGCAGCCTCAGAGCCAAAACTTGGTGACCTTATAGCCTCTGAGTCACTGATGTGCCTTTTGGGTATCTTGATCCCAGAGGTCAAAGTTCAAGGGCTACAGGGGGCCAAATGTTAAAATGTACGGGCCACCCACAACTCAAGAATCAGAGCAGCCTCAGAGCCAAAACTTGGTGACCTTATAGCCTCTGAGTCACTGATGTGCCTTTTGGGTATCTCGATCCCAGAAGTCAAAGTTCAAGGGCTACAGGGGGCCAAATGTTAAAATGTACGGGCCACCCACAACTCAAGAATCAGAGCAGCCTCAGAGCCAAAACTTGGTGACCTTATAGCCTCTGAGTCACTGATGTGCCTTTTGGGTATCTCGGCCCTAGAGGTCAAAGGTCAAGGGCTACAGGGGCACATGCGAATATACCCTTGTTTGCTAAACACATCTGTGTCGTCTAGTAGTAGCTTTCTTCTGATACCAAAATTTTGACCACTTACGGTAAAATCTGGGGTCCCTGGGGATGAGACTATTAGCGATCGGACCATGGATCTTTAACATTTGTAAATATTTCTACTCGTAGGTGTTCTTTTCCAAGCTTATCAGCCATTTTCGAGAGAGATGCATTACAATCACCGATAATCGTGTCCGTCTAATGAGTGAAGTGATCACGTGCGTTAAGCTTATCAAAATGTACGCATGGGAGGATCCATTTGCAAAGAAAATAGCAGGTATGTAATTATTGTAAAAACAGAAATGGAAGAAGTCTAATGGCATAATGCTAGTTTGATAGGGGGAGTTTCCATAACCTGATCCATCTGACACACTTTTTTTCTGTCACACTTTTGTAAAAGCAGAAATGGAAGAATCCTAATGGCATAATGCTAGTTTGATAGGGGGAGTTTCCATAACCTGATCCATCTGACACACTTTTTTTTGACACACTAAAAATCAAGCAGCCAGCGGTGACCAAGCTGCGAGCAGTGTCTTTAGTGTCACTAAAATGTTAAGTTTTTTTTTAAATTGCTTCTGTGCAAATATGTAGCAGCCCACAGCTTATATTCTTTGAAATATAGTGAGCATGATAGTCAAGGACCATGAAATTTTAGTTTCTATACTAAAACAATTAAGCTCAAACATATGGTAAGAAGAAACAGTATTGCCACAAGCTGTTTGAAAATTCTTTAGTTGGTAAAAACCAGGAATAAAACACAACTGTCACCCTGAACATTTTTTCAAAGATTGTAACTTTTCCGGAAATTTCTGGATTTGGCCATAATAAAAAATATCGGAAATGTACCAAACGAATTTTTTTGTGATTTTTTTTCAATTTCTGAGATCAAAGTGTTAATGATAAAGGTATAGAAAACACAAGTTTTAAGTACCAATTTATTTTGGCGAAGGGGTCTTGTACCCCAAAATCGCCTAAAAAAATACGTTCTTCGGAGCTTCACCGGATGCTACGCTAAAATTCGGCCTTCCCATAGGTTTCAAATTTGGATTTTTTCAGGAAATGGGAACTACTCGTGTTACATCTCTGGTGTTTGACATCTGATTTGGATTAGTTATCCACTAGCTGTATCACATCCTCTGCATTTTACAAAATCAATTGTAGGTAGATGAGTTTTTCTTAAAAATCTAGTTTTACACATATCTTTATGGAGAATAGGCAAATAGAGGGCGCTATAAAACATTAAACTCAAGATTTTTTGTAGACGTTTCATGTCCAATTCCTTCAGTGGATTTTTTTCTGAGTTTTACAGGGGTAGTAGCTCTTTCCAGAGTGTAGTTTCGGTAACCCCGCAACCCTAATTGTATCCCATAGGTCGCAAGTGGTTGCGTGCAAGATGGGATACCTGGCGAAAAAGCTTATGTACATTTCCAGAAGCGATCATGTAGACGTTTGGTCCACACATATGCCCCATTGAGCAGTACACGGATTAATTTAACTACGGCACTTGGGGTCTTTTCTGATCAATGCGATTATCACGTTTGAAGGAAAAACTCGGCAATTTTCATCGGCTTCTATCCAGGATTCTATGGCAAGCAAGCGGCATGTGTTTTTTACCTCTGACGAGGGTTATCTATAAACAGACGCTCCATTGGCCATTGACCTGTGGAGAGGTCAGATCATATGGCGTATCGGCTATGACAGGCCGCGATCCCCGTGTTCCATTTTCACTTTCGTTCAATCATGCTCTTTTGGAGCTTAGGTGATTTCGAATATTGCAGACTACACAGCGGGACATTATGATGAAACGGTCACCATCAACTCTCGTGGCTGTGCTAAGACAATGACAGCACAGGCTTAGCATCCTAGCTCGACGTTGTATCATTCTGTACCGAGACCCAGTGACTTTTATCGCAAAGATTTTCATTAATCGAGTCTTACTTAAAACTTCCAGAATTTTAGAATAATGTGTACTCTAATTGTTCAAATGCTGTTTTGAAAAAAAAGTATTTCCAATGGCGGCGCCTTGGTAGCGCCACTTCACCGTGCCAACGTGCCTGGATTCAAACAATACGATTGCATATGCGCAACATTCAAATCAAATTTTGACAGCAAAATCCCGATGTAAAACGAACGCAGCAGCGACGCACATTGATCACGTGAGGCTGCAGCCGAGTGGCCGGTAACCTTGGGTAGTCATTGTCATTCAGTTTCGCGCCATGTTCCCTAACAATTCGACATGTTACTATTCATAAAGGCTACTGTTGGCGTCACTACTGTCCTGGAGACGTGTTTAGGACCTGTACGTACTTTCTAAAAAGGATTTTGAAGAGCACATAAGTTTGGTCCATTGTTCCCGTTCAGAAAAAATCGGCTTCCCGTACAAGGGTCTGAATCGACCAACTAAAGATTTATTTTGTAGAAGGGGTGCTTGTACCCCAATCGCGTAAGAAACTACGTTCCCCAGAGCTTCATTCCATATGCTGCGCTAAAAATTTGCATTCCCGTTAAAATTTCGGATTTTCCGGAAATGGCACTACCTCTAGTACATCTGTATTCATGTCCTTATGTATCAAATTGTGGTGCCACTAGTGTTTCAAAAGTGTTCTAAAATAAGAGATAATTTGCATGGGGGTCAAACAAACTGTTTACATACAACTTATTTTGCGGCGCTCTTTGGATGTTATAATGATGACACTGGTTATTAGGCATCTATTTTCAGGCATACGTAATCAGGAGCGTAATGCTCTCGGAAGTTGGCGACTTACAGAGCATAAGACGGGCGTGTTGCCGTAGCACCCATACTGAGTGGAGCGGTCACATTCAGTCTACACACATCATTGGGGTATGAGTTGAGTGCGGCACAGGTGAGGGTTAGGTAGGGTTTCATTAGGGAGGGGATAGGTTCTACATATTTGCCATCAGTAGAATGTGTATAATCGTTCAAGTGGTATGCCCTTTGCTTAAAGAATAACAACACATTTTAAGAGATTTTTGCACAGTGGTGTTGGTAATTGTATGGTAAACTATAATGCGAATGGTAATGCTCAAAAGTGCATATACATGTATGTCATTAAAAAACGAGATTTTGTAATCGGAAGTGGGATCCCCAATTTAATTTAACGGCAAAAGCTGGAGACACTAAATTTCTGTCGTGAATAGTGCACCTTATGAAAGTGACCTCTACCTGACTTGCTGGAACTATGGAACAACTAATGGATGAGCGTAGTAGACAAAAACATGACACTGTTTCCTATATGTTTCCAGCAGCCATTGAATCATTGGATCATGATATTAATTATACTAATTACAAAATTCCTTTGGTGATGCATAGACAATTTTTTTTAATGGGGTCCCCATTAAAAAAAAATAATATGCTGTCATTTGCTTTAACATGGCAATATCAAAGATCCATCAAAACCCATACTAGTAAAAACCCCTTAAGGAGCTTGAGTCATGTGTATTTTTTAACCCTGCGATAGCAGTGCCAGGGTTATGCTATGAAGCACAAGGAATGTAGTCCAATGTTTGTGTGTATTTTGTATATCAGGGGCTACATGTCTTATGTATGGTGACAAAATTTTGAAAGTGGGTAGGGGAGAGCCGATGTCAAGGCGTATAGCGCGTCTCCCCAAATCGGGGGTGTGAATTTGTCAGTTTGGAAGCCGTTTTTTACAATCAAAGTCCAGAAATTTTAGCTTGAAAGTCATCGGCCTTGTGTGCCTTTTCTATGGTGGATGGCGAAGGCATACCATTGAGGCAGAGGATTTTACAGTTGTGCACTCTATGCTCAAAGTAAGGGCCTTCTTGATCATCTGTTATATGTCTTTCAAGTTAACCATTTCCCTAATTAGCATTGACAGTTTTACTACCAAGTTTTAGCACTATAGGCATTTGACCTTACTAAAAGGTCCATGGTCCACACTCACTCTACTCTGGAAGAGGGAATATTTGAACCCCAAAACTATTTTTAAACATATTATATTTTAAAATTTCAAGTAGGCCTATTCTTATACCATAATGTAACTTAAAATGGTTATTAATTAATCATGTCTCATTATTAGACCTCAAGGCTTTAGCCATTACCACAATCAATATCAAGTTTCCCACATTCTATGTGAAAATTAAAGGCTGCAAAAATTGTTACTCTGGTTGGAAGGGGATCTACCAAGGACAAAAATGAATTATCTGATAAACATAATTGCTAATCTAGAGAGAGAGAGAGCAGCAAAGACAGGCATGGTTCCAATACATTGTAGATGGTAATCACTTGCAGTAAATTATGCTATCTAGATAAATGATAAGTTCTAAATTCAATTAGCACTCTCCAATTCACAATTGGGGTTGTCCTTGCTACTTCATCCCAGAGTAAACTGACCCTGGGACTTGACCATACTTGGTTTAAAACTTTTGACTTTCAACTAGCAGTGGTATTCAAGTCATTTTCTATCTTCTTAGGATCTTAGTTGTGGTAGCTTCTTAGATGAACAATACTTAAGTCAGAAAAAAAGATGTAGGGCCTACCTGCCTCAACAAAAAACATTTGTGATACACTGTAGAAACATAATTTGTTTTGACACATAAATCTAACAAATTTTGAATACTCTGTATATAATCTTATTTGATGTGGCAATAAAATATTGTAAAAATGGACAAGTGACTATATAGCCTATATCGAGACGTCAATTGTCTTTTCACACTAATTTTTAAATATCGTCATATCAAATAAGAAACCACATTTCTACTACATGCAACATTTCAATCCTTTCAATTTTATTCAGCATAACCTACGAACGTGACATAAATGTATAATACAGTATAACTAAATAATAATACATAAAGTAACAATTGTAGGCTGTACTAAGATAAACTGGTGAGGTATTTGATATGATATGCTAGGACATTAATGGACAAACCGATAGGGCTATGTTTATTATGGCCCTGTAAAACATACAAGTAAAATAAACTCAATATTAAAATGATGAGACAAGTAAGGGGTGATATAGAAAATTTAAAATAGGTAAATAAACATAACAAAAAACAGAGACAAACATAACCAAAAAACAAACTATATCTAAGCTATAAACAAACACTTAACGGGAAAACGGGTAGCGCGAATTTGGAAGGAGAGACGTATCAACATGTCTTGGTGAGGTATGTAATAATATTATAATGAGGAAGCAGAGATAGCAGGAGTAGAGGTGAGGAAAAAGGTAAGGAAGAGAGCTAGCAATTAGGATGAAGAAAAGGTGTGAGAGAAATAAGGACTTGGGGAGAAATTTTAAAAGAATGGTACTGGTGATGAAATGTTTTTAAGTGAAGCTTAAAGAGTATTTTGTTTGTAAGTGTGTGTGGATTCTGGACGATCATTCCAAAGTTTTGCGCCATGATACTGAATAAAGGTTTGTCAGAGGAAGATTTTGGGAGGGAAGATGAAGTTTGTCGGCTTGTCTGGTGGTTGTAGCTGGGGATTTGTCTGTTGTGGTAAAGTAAGTTGCTGAAGTTCGGAGCTAAATGATTGTTGTGATAGTCAAACATGAAGAGCGTGTTTGAAGTGGTTAAGGTGCTCTAGTTTAAGTGTTTTCAGTGAGTGAAATAAGGGCAATGCGTGAGTTCTGGGGGGTGAGTTTGTGAAGTGCGAATGGCCAGTTTATGTGTTTGATATTTAGTTTGGCGAGTAGTGAATGATAGTTGGAGGCACAGATGATGTTACAGTAGTAAGGTATGGCGAGAACTAGTGTGTTGTAAGTGATTTTAAGGGTAGTCTGGAAGGTGGTGTTAATCTTAAGATTGATACCAAATTGCGTGAGACGCCTACTTTGGGGTGACAGCGTTGCTGGTTCATTCCTGTTCGTTTTCGTCGATTGTTGTTCGCCAAGAATTTGCGTGAGGTAAATGGGAGATGGTCTGGTTATCTATTGTTGTTAATGTTTGGTGGATTAGTGTTGTGGTAGAGAGAAAAGCATGTAGTAGTTTTAAAACATGAGAGAAAGTTGATTAGCCCGAAACCAGTCAGTGATTTTGCGAGTCATGATTCATTTTGTTAAAAAGGCATTAATGTTAGGGTTTGAAAGAAAACTGTTTGTGTCACTGCAAATAAGATTAGTTTGAGTGTGTTGGAGATGTTAGTGATGTCTTCTGTAAATGTGGAAAAAGTAGGGGTCCAAGGCTTGAGCCTGCGGACGCCAAATGTGATAGAGTTTGATGGATGATTGCGTTGAGTGTACGTAACTGAGTGTGAGCGGGGTAGTTAGGTAACTCATGAACCACTACAAGCTAATCCACGGACACCGGTAATGATAAAGGTTTTGAGTAAGAATGGTGTCAATGGTGTCGAAAGCTTGGAGAGATCCAGGAAAACCCCATGGTGTGGAGTTTTTATTTTTTAGTGCACGGTTGAGGTTGGTTGTTAATTCAAGGAGTGCCTGTAAGTCGAGCGTTTGTGCCTAAAAACCGTATTGTTCATCGAAAAGAATGTTGTGCTTGTGAAGAATGTAGACAGACTTGTGTACATGACTTCATTTTCAAATTAGTTTGGAAAAAGAGGTAGACAGAAAATGGGGCTGTAATTTGCAATGTTATGTGCATCTTGGTTTTTGTAATGGAATGACTTTGCTGATTTGAGGTGATCAGGGAAGGTTCCGGTGAGAGTGATTGGTTAAAGACACTATCAGTGATTTGCTACATGCCAGAAAATTGAAAAAATCATCAAAAATCAATTTTTGGCATGCCTGTAACAAGTCCAGGTACCACTAACATCCCCTGCAAAGGATAAGGCCAGAAGCAAGCTTATTAGTACAAAATCGATATTTTATAAGTCATTAGTGTCGCGACGGACACTTTTCTAACAACACGTATTGAATGAGAGCATATCTTTGAACACTGCCGTTTTTCTCTTCCCTTCCTGGTCCGATTCTTTTAGTTGTAAAAAGTAACTTATGAGGATTATAGAGATATATCCTTCACTTGGCAAGCTATTTTATTGAGTAGATATGTGCAAGATTTGGGGGAATTGTGCACTTGGTGATAAGCATGAATTTGCCACATATCTCGGGCATGCATAAGAAGGTTTTTGCTATAGGGGCAATTGCAGATTTGTCTCTGATTAAAATGGGCGGCCATTTTTCAAAAAAAGTGGCGGCCATTACTTGCTATTATGCCTTGATTCCAGATTGAGTTTATAAATACAAATGCTTTTTGGCATTCGACCATGGTATCTGATACCATTGGATGTTTTAGAAAGACTCGACAAAATGGCCTTGCAGGTTTATCCACATGCCAGTACTGGCTGCCATTTTCCAATGGTCGCCATTAAAACACAGGCGGCGGCCTAGGCCCCCCTTTTAATTTACATATTTGCTTAAAAAAGACATACGTCCTTATTTTTTTCATACAATCAATAAAGTGAAAACTAAGTTTTAATTTGATCATTTCAACTTGTTGTATGACACAGTGGTGGCATTTTCAAGATGGCTGCCTTAATTACTCTTTTATAGTTCTGTTGTAGACTGTACCTTGGTTATAGAGTCACAGAGTCTTCACACAATTAGGGTGTGCCTTAAGACAATGGGTTTACTTAAAAAGACACTATTATGTCATTCTGATATAAGTGGTTTTCACTTACAACATTAAACTATCACTGATGTATGCGTTGGTTAAACCATGTAGAGATAATGTTCATAATTCTTACTTCTTATGTTGAATGAAGAGAGTATTTGTAATACTACCCATCCTAACACTCAACAAACGAACCAAACCAAGTGGTTGCCCAGACTTCATTAAAAGGAGTTTTTTTTTCTAACTGAATGTGATCCTCTTGATCCACTTTCTGGCTACAAACAGTCCGCAACAGGTCTTAAGCTACGTGTCAGAATTGGCATTTTAAAACATAGTTTTCATCGTTTCTT